>PVKS010006024.1:0-81077 GCA_004027875.1 Aplodontia rufa
GACATCCTTGTCTTGTTCCCGACTTCAGTGGAAATGCTTTCAGCTTTTCTCCATTTAGTATTATACTAGCTGAGGGTTTAGCTTATATAGCCTTTACGTAGTTCAGAAATGATCTTTTGAACCCTATCTTCTCTAGAGTTTTGAACATAAAAGGGTGCTGAATTTTATCAAAGTCCTTTTCTGTATCCATTGAGATGATCATATGGTTTTTGTCCCTGATTCTGTTTAAGTGGTGAATTACATTAATTGTTTTGCTTATGTTGAACCAGCCCTGCATTCCTGGGGTGAAGCCCTCTTGATCATGATGGATTATCTTCGTTATAAGTTTTTGAATATGGTTTGCTAGTACTTTATCAAGGATTTTTGCATCCAAGTTAATCAGGGATATTGGTCTGTAATTTTCTTTTTTTTTTATGTATCCTTGTCAGGTTTTGGTATCAGAGTTATGGTTGCTTCATAAAAGGTGGATGGGAGCATTCCCTCCTTTTCAATTTCTTGGAATAACTTAGTAAGGAGAGGTGTTAGTTCCTCCTCAAAAGTGTGGTAAAAATCATCAAGGAAGCCATCCGGTCCTGGGCTTTTCTTCTTTGGTAAACTTTTAATTGCAGTCTGGATTTCAGTGCCTGTGATTGGGCCATTTAGGACTTCAATATCCTCCTGATTCAATTTAGGGATGCTGTAAGTGTCAAGAAATTTATCCATTTCTTATGAATTTTTACTTGTTTGAAATAGAATAATTTGTAAAACATTTTACAAATGCCCTCCTGTCACATAGGTTAACCATTTCTTGATGATTCCAAGCCATCAGTGTAACAAAAGGTATACCACCTGGTATGAAAAAGCCATGACCTCCTGATTTCTCTACTTTTTTTCCTTAAAAACATTTATTTTGGGGCTGGAGCGGTGGCTCAATGGTTACGGCGCTTGCCTGGCATGCATAAGGATGTAGGTTCGAATCCCAGTACCATGTACACAACAAAGTGTCAGGAATGAAGGAGACATGAAAAATTAAGCAATTCTCTCTTTCTCACTGTCCCTCTCTTAGAAAGAAAAAAAAAAAAATCTGGGCATGTTTGCACATGCCTGTAATCCCAGCAGCTCAGGAGGTTGAGGCCAGAGGGTCAAAAGTTCAAAGTCAGCCTCAGCATCTTAATAAGGCTCTAAGCAACTTAGTGAGACCCTGTCTCAAAACAAAGCAAACTAACAAAAAAAGCATTTATTCTTTGCCTTTTTTATTTCTTAAAAAAAAAATCTTGATTTTTGTTTTGTGGAAAATTAGAAATTACAGAAAAATTCAGAACAGAAAATAAAAATCAGTCATTTCCTACAATCCAGAGACTCAGTAATAAGGATTATTTCCTCCAGGAACTGTTCTGTATAAACGAGAGCTCTGTAGCCTGCTTTTGTCACTTAGATAACTAAGGTGAGGGTCCTTTCTCCACATTTTTAAAGGCAGATGCTTAGTTTGAGTTAGTCTGAGTGCTGCCTTCCAAGGAGTCCTGTGCCCTCCTCCACAGCGAGGGCCTGGCAGTCTGACCCCATGGCCTAAGGTGGCCTCCATTTGTTGTGGTGAGAAGTCAGATGAGCAAGCTGCATCAGCCCAGAGTGGGGGCTTTGTATGGTCTCTTCTCTTATTAACATCCTCATTGCCTCTCTGAGGCAGGGAGCTGACTGGAGTCCACGGCACTCGCTCAAAGGGGCATCAAGTGCCACATCACCCTCACTCTTGGAGGGGAAGTGCCGCTCTGGGGCTTTTGAGTGCTCTAGTTCAGAACCTCACCTGCGTGGTGATGAGGGCTCATCAAAAGCCCATACGAGACAGTCTTCAGCTGTGTATCCTTTCACATGTTTTATTGTTTTATTTTGCAGGAATTTGCCATTAGCAAAAATATCCAATTGGGTGATGAAAAGGGCTTAAAATTTCCCTCAGTTTGGGACTGGTCTCTTCAGTTTACAGCAAAGGACCGCACACTTTTCCACAACCCCTTCTACATTGGGAAGAGCACACCTTACATACAGAATGGCTCTATGAAGTCTTTTAAGCGGACGAAGGTAAATTACAGTAGTGCACTAACAATAAAAATCTCACATTGGCTTACACGTAACCAGACGCATCTTTTTCAGAACACAGGTATTTAAAGTCACTTCCCACAGTAACACTGTTAATGCGGGGTTTTGAGGGATCATTTCCTTTTAACTAATTTGACTGTATCTTAATTTTTCTTCTTGGTGCATGAGGCTCACAAAGCCTGATCAGTGTCTTAGAGTTGGTAGATCATACTCTGAGCTTGGGGCCCTGTTTCCTTAAACACACCTAACCTGCCTATTTTTTCCCCCCTAACATTAGCCAGGTCAAGATTTTTTCCCTAAACCACAAGTCTTAATAATGTGCACTTAAGCAAATTAAGACTGTACTCACCTCGCTACCCCCATTCAGGTGTAGTAATAGCATTAAAGAGAGTTGACCCCCTAAAACCAGCATGATTCCAGGGGAAGATTGGAATAAGCATTACAAGGGAAGGAATGAAAGTGTTCTTTGTGGCTGAAATTCCATCCACTTTCATAAATACTTAGTTTATGTTTGCCATTGTACCTTTTTCATAAAAAGGGATGCTCCAGGACAGTAATGCTAAGTTCTCTCTCTTCAGCAGAAAAGCTACAGCTCCACACTCAGAGGAATGCCATCTTCCTTAAAGAATGGAATCGTCAGTGACCAAGAATTACTGCCCAGGAGAAATTCGTTAATATTAAAAGTAAAGCCAGACCCACTTCAGCACACTGACAGCCAGAACAGTGATATGGAGCAATATTTTAGAGAGTGGTTTTCTAAACCAGCCGACCTGCACGGGGTTATTCTGCCACATCTCTCTGGAACACACATAAAACTGTGGAAACTGTGCTACTTCCGCTGGATCCCCGAGGCTCAGATAAAACTGGGGGGGTCCATCACCGCCTTTCACAAGCTCTCCCTCCTGGCCGATGAAGTAGACGTGCTCAGCAGGATGCTGCGGCAACAGCAGAGTGGCCCTTTGGAAGCTTGCTACGCAGAGCTGGACCAGAGCAGGATGTACTTCAGAGCTAGCAGCCCCCAGGACGCCTCCAGGACACCAGAGTTTCTCTCCTCATCCTTTCCATTTTCTCCCGTAGGAAATCTGTGCAGACGAAGCATCTTAGGAACGCCATTAAGCAAATTTTTAAGTGGGGCCAAAATATGGTTATCTACTGAGACACTTGCAAATGAAGACTAAAATGTAGTATTTTCTCAACATTTTGAGGGATTTTTCCCTCAGAATCAAAATTGCTAACCATTTAAAACTGATAATTTTATGTGGAAGAATAATGAAATTTGCACTAATATTTAAAAATACAGTGAATCATTCTCCTTTACAGTTATTTTAAGAGAAATGTAATTTTTGTTCTCTGCCATTACAGTTCTGGCTCATTTCAGATGATGTGCAGACAGACGTTCTCCTTTCTTATAACTGTGATCAAACTAATCAGGTTCTCTTTACTACATTTATTTTGTCTGCATCTATTCTTCCTACCCACTACTAAAGCTTACCTGATACTTGGTCAGATTAGCAATCTAAAGAAGTAGGCATCAGGAAAGTTAAGAAATTTAACTTTTCAGTAATATCCAGTAAAACCCCCAATAGACTTCAGAAGGTATTCCAATATATTTTTGGTTACTTTCTCTAATTTAGCTCAACTGAGGGTTCAGGTCAAATTTATTATTTTAGATCACCTCATTTGGGTCCTTTGATCACTGTGTTTTGAAATCATGAGTTTGTTTTAAACTCCACAGGACTAACTTTTAAAACAATGTGCACTATAACTTTAAAACATTAACCGTAGATAATAAAACTTAGAAGTGCCTTTGACATTGATATGAATAACAGAGGAAAATATTTTTTAAAATTAGGGGGTTAAAGTGCCACTGTGTACTGAAGCTTCATACCCTTTGAAAGTCACCAAGGACACAGCAGCCTGTGTGGTACTGATCCTGAAAAGCTGCTCAGGCTACTCAGCCCTGCCTCTGGCTGGCCAGTGCCTCGATTGGAGAGTGCTGTTGGCACAGACCACAGGGCCTCATTGGAGGCGTCTCTGGCTTCCCTTTGAGCATTGCTAGCCTAGTGAAGTGTTGCTGGGAGGCACCACATGGAAATAACTAGTGAGGTCAAAGTCAGGTCACCTGCATAGAAGTTCTTCCCCCAAAGTTCTTAATGCTTAGGAATAAAGAACAGGAGAAATAAAAGTGGACTTCTCTCATCCTGTTGTTCTCATAAGTAAAAAAGCACTCCCCCCACACCATTTCCTGACTTTTGACAGCAATATTAAGAGGAAACCAAGAAACACAAAAAGGTGTATTCCTGGTCTGAAATTCTCTTGTTTTCAAACCTTGACAAGAACCTAGCCAGCTTTGCAAGGCCAAAGCTTAAGCTCCTTACAACAGTGACACAGATAGTGGTGTTCAGTGCCACTCCCCTACACATAAACAGTACACCTCCGTCTGTTTAAAGGGTAGACATATTTAAATCTGTTGCTTTTAGTCAGCTGCCATCTTAAGATTTTTATAATTTTTATAGTAAAGTATCTAGTTAGCTTATTTCTTAAAACAAGTTTTTTCAGGAAAATGTTTTATCTGCTTATGTACTAAATACCTATTTCTACGTTGTTTGCCTTTTAAAAATTGTTTGATGGTATTTCTGGATTCAATAGGATAGAAGTTCTTTAAAACATCTTAGGAAATTTATCATCTGGTGGATAGATTCAATATTTTTAAAGCCAACGAGTCTAAATAATAAGGGCTATGTTCAGTATGTATAATAGCATTATCATCATTAAAGATTTCAGTCTTTGATTAGAAACCAACCCTAATCTCCTCAAAACACCACAGCATTTTCTTCCATTGAAAGTGTAATAATTCTCCCTTCTTTGTTAATCTGCTTTTTTATTACAAATTGTTCTAAATTTATTTTGATTAATCATCTATTTCTCTATAATTTTATTTCCTTACACATTTTTTCAACTCCTTTAGGACTTCTTAATCAATTTATAAATTTAAAAAGAGATTAGGTACTATTAATACTGTTTTAAAATAGAAAAATACATATTTTTGTATGATAAATGTAGTAAAATATGGGTTATTTTTATTGAATAGTTGTTATATCATGATTATTGTGCCACAGTTCATTGTGCATAATATGAAAAACAACTATTAACAGCCTTAAGTCTGGGCCATTAAAAAGCTGCTTGGCACCTCTGCTAGCAAAAGCGACACTGTGGTGACAGAAGTGGTCAGTGCGCCTGCACATGGTGCACCAAAGAGAGCTCACCAGCCCTGCGGAACCTGTGCTGAAGGAATCCAGGCAAAGGCCAGACAGCGCTGGACTTCCTAGTGTTGGACTTAAAGATGTACAGTGTCTTGCTATTGCTGTATAATGGGAACCAATTTTAAAACCAAAAATGTTAACTTTATTTAAGGAAACGATATTAATTTGTACTACCAAGGTGAAATCTGTTCAACACATCCTTGAGCAAAATTTGCTTGCTGTAGCAGTAACCTCAAGTAGTTAAAACTTGACTTAGAAAACAGAGCCCTTTGTGCCTAAAGCTGATGACTTGAGTTGAAGTAGGATGAGTGGGACAGATGAGAGATCTTGTTCAACAGAATGAATGTGAAGGAAATTTTGATACTGAATAAAATTTCCACCAAAATTATTTGTTGTAGTTATCAACATGAAATTTTTAGGAGCACAGGGACTGCGTGTAGACACCTCTTTTACCTGTACTTGCATCATCCACACAGGTTGTTTGTCTTCTAAAATGCGGTCGTGATCAGTAACAATTTTCACATCAGAAAAGGCTGTAGTTAGGACATGTGGGCATTAATGGCCCACGCCCTAACCAGTCCTTCCACTCAGTAAATATGAAAACTGGGAGTTGCATTCCCCCCAGAAGGTCACAGTCTATGAAAGACCAGGATTCTAGCCTGAGACCGTGGCCTAGCATTTATCTAAATCATCTTCATACCATGCCCAAGACCCTACAGTGGCAATGAGAAGAGCTGTTTAAACAAAATTACCCCTAACCTCATTATTAGGGATATTTCTAAGGAGGAAGAGGAGGGAAAACTGCCTTGAAAAAGACTGCTAATGCCATCGGTGATCTTACCCCAACTGGTCACAGCAAACATGTACAGATGCTGTAAGTTAATTTAATTCCTAAAGCAGTCAGAATCTCTACTGTTGTTTCTGCCTTTCCTTGGTTAGACACAAAATAAGAATATAAAAACTGTGTAAGAGTACAGAAAAACTTGAATTCAAGTATCTTCATTTCCAAAACACTAAAACATTATTTATGCTATTATAAAAGAACTAAAGCTGAAAGTGGTGAATCACCTGTTTGGGTTTTTGTTTTTATTTTAGGTCTGAGTTAATGGGATGGATGTATTCAGCTCCTAAAATGGCCACCAGTGTTTTGACCTTGTATAAGTCCATTATTTACCATGTGGAATCTGTTCACGTATTCAAAACACCAAGTTCTCTGGGACAGACACAACAATGAATCAGGTTTATAACTGACAACATAATGAAATTAAATACATTAATACTGCTTTATGCTTCTGAAAATCCTTTTTAATTTTTTAAAAGAGGAACAAAGAATTTTTAATTAGTTTTTCATGTGGGTTTCGTTGCTCTGACACTTCGCTGGTTCGTGGTGCTAGGGTTCGAACCTGTATCCTTGCACATGCCAGGCAAGCGTCATAACCACTGAGCCACCGCTCCAGCTCTGAAAATCTTAATGTATGACCAAATATTCTCAAATTGATGGCTTTCAGCTGAGACCTTTGCTCTTAGCTCCAACTGCAACCACGTGGCAGACTTCTACTTCAGCCCCCAGCTTCTGCAGTTCATCCAACCAGATCATTTGTTTTTGTGAAAGTCGATCATTGGGGCCTTTAACTTCTATCAGCTGGAAGATAAATACTTAAAAATTATTATTTTACTGAAACTGAAATCACTCAAATATTAGCTATAGTCATTTTCACTGACAACTACTTATAAATGGTTTATTCTATTACCTTACTACGTTTATATATACAAAGCAGTATGTATGTAGAAAAATTGAGAATTTTTTCTGTAGAAACTAGACAGTTCTTCGTAGAGAATTAGTATATTGATTCTTAGTATAAAGCTATTGAAAATTTTAAAGCATGTATTTGATTGTTACTCCCCTTCCTAAAACCATCTAATTACTTGTTACATCTACAATTAAATCTAAATTTCTTATCCCAAACTACAAAACTAGGATCTGGCCCCTGCCAGTCATTCCAAAGGCTTCCTTTCAGACTAACTTCTTCCCTTCCCAAGGGCCCTAATACTGTTACTATATTGAGGACATTTCTTCCTGTTCTTTGCATGCCTAATTTTTTATCTTTCAAAGCTCAGTTTAAACTCATTTCAGAGGTCCACCATAGCTTTAAGAAGAGAGATGGATCCTCATGTACTTATTTCATGGCAATTTATCATAAGATAAATCTGTTTTTTATAGATCAGTTCCCTGAAGGCAGGAACTGTGTCAGTTCTGTTCACTTCACATTGCTGAACTAGAAGACACAAATAAAAACAATCCCAGTGAAGCACAGAAAATATTTCTTTAAAACAGCAGTATGTAGCCTAATGGACATTTAGAGTGCCCAAAAGAAAGAAGAGAGAAAACAATTTTTTTGAATAATCACCAAAATTTTTCCAGATATGATGAAAACTAGAAACAAAGATCAAAAAACTAAATGAACCTCAAGCACAGAAACATCAAGAATGCTACACTAAGAAATATATCAGGGGCTAGAGTGGTGGCTCAGTGGTAAAGTGCTTGCCTGGCATGCGTGAGGACCCACGTACGAACCCCAGCACCACACACAACTAAGTGTCAGAAAAACAAAAACCAGATTAATAAATAAAATTGACTCTTAAAAATATGCTGGAGCAGTGGCTCAGCGGTTACAGCGCTTGCCCGGCATGTGTGTGTACGCAAGTTCAAACCCCAGCACCACGTCTGGAACAAAGTCTCGGAGCAATGAAGGCCACACGAAAAACTAAATAAAAAACTGTTTCTCTCCATCTCAAAAAAAAAAAAAAAAAAAAATTAAAAATATATGTAATTAAAATATAATCAGCAACAAAGTGATTATCTAAATAGCTGGATTTTTAAAAGCCAAAGGAAAAATGCATTAGAAATGATGCTAACTAGAAGAGTGAACGAATATTTTTAAAGTATTGAAAGAATTGTCAACATGGAATTCTTTGCAGAGGAAATATTAAAAAATGAAGACAAAAAAAGACTTTATAAAGTCATACAAAACCTAAATAACTCTGCTTCAAGAAATGTTAAAGGAAATCCTTCAGGAGGGAGAATGATACCAAAGGGAAAAATCTAGATTTATGCAAAGGAATAACAAACTAGAACTATATCCACATGAGTAAGTCGACACATTAAGTATTTTGCTAATCTGCAGAAAGCAAAAATAATGTGCATAACATGATGCATAATACACAGGGTATGTAAGGACGCACAACACAGAAGAAAAATGCATGAACACCACAGCGAGAAAGGAGATATAAGAATAAGCTGCTGCCATTATTTACACCGTACATGAAGTGCTGTAATATCACTAGAAGGTAGACAATAACATTAGTACAACCGTGTAAGAAACACAACTGATATATCCTAAAAGCCAAAATAAAAAAGGAAATCTTAAAAAAAAAAAGGAAAGGGAGAACACAAGAGACCTGAGAAAGAGAAGACAAGTACCAAGATTCAAAACCAGGCATCTCAGTAATCATAGCACATGTACATGTTCCAAACACCATCATTAAAAGGCAGAGGTTAAGCTAGATTTAAAAAAACTGAGAACTAAGACCCCAGTTATATGCTATCTATAAGAAACTCACATAAATATAAAATAGGTTAAAAGAAATAGGTTAAATAAAAGTAGAAGAATTAAAAAAGATGTATATGTTAAGACTAATCAAAAGAATGCAAACAAATTTGATTTTTTAATAAAAAACATTATCAGGAATAAGGAGGGAGATACTTCATAAAGATAAAAGGGTCAATTGTCAAGAGGTCCTCACAGTCCTAGAAGTTTATGTACCTAATCCCAGTTTCAAACTGCATGAAACAAACATTGATAAAGATAAAAAAAATACAAATCCAGTTATAATCAGAGATATCAATGCTCTTCTCTTAAAAGTTTATAAACAAGTTAATAAGGAACAGGATACAGAAAACTTGATTGACAGTATAAATCAACCTGATCTGACATTTTAAAATACTGCCCCAACAAAAGTCAGACACATTCAAGTCTGCAAACAAAATATTCGCCAAGGAAAACCATATAAATAAGTCTATATAAAAAGTATAAGTCTCAAATTTCCTAGGATCCGAATCATATAAAACAATGTGTCCTCTGATTTCAGTAGAATTAAATTGCAAATCAATAACAGATACCTGGAGAAAATGTATGGAAAATAAATGACTCATTTGTAATATGGTCAAGGGTCAAAGAAGAAATCAAAAGGGAAATGAGAAAGTTGTGGGGCTTTTTTGTTTTTGGGGGGTACTAGGGAATCAATCAGCACTAGTGCCACCACTGAGCTACATCCCCAGTCCCAAAAAGTTTTTGGAACTAAATGAAAATGAAAACAACATATCAAATTTGTGAGATTCAGGCAAGGCAGTGCTTAGAAGGAAATATATAGCACTAAACATCTCTATTAGAAAAAAACTAAGTAATGAACATAGCTTCTTCCTTAAGAAAGCAGAAAAATAACGATTAAATCCAAAGTAATCAGAAAAAAAGGGAACTTAAAAAGAGCACTGCAGAAATCAATGAAATGGGAAACAAATACAGTAGAGAAAAATCAAAGGCACCAATGATTTTTCTTTAAGGAAAATCAATAAATTGATAAATCTCCCATGAGACTGGGCACAAAAGATAGATATAGACTGCCAATATCTAAATAAAAGCATGACAAAAACAATGACAAGAAGGGACAAACAATAAATTCTACAACTTACATGAAAAGACACAAACTCCCAAAGCTCCATTAAAATAACAGGAATAGCCCCTCTGTTGACTAAAAAGAATTTTATAGTTTTGAAATTTCCCAAAAAGAAAACTCCAGACCCATTAGTCTTCACTGGTAAATTCTACCAAAGATTTATGGACTAATAATAATTCTACACAAACTATTCCAGAAAATCAAAAAGGTTATGTTCCATCCCTTTCTATGAAAGCCAGTATTATATTACTCTGAAACCAAAACTTGACAAAGATATATTATAACTACAGATCAACGTCCTTGATGAACATATATGCAAAAATTCTTAACATTTTACAAAATCAAATCCAACACTATATGAAAAGGTTATATATCACAATTAAATGAGGTTTATCTGAGAAATGCAAGGTAGGTTTAGGTTTTTGAATCCTAAATCTACCTTGCATGCAGGAGGCTCTGGGTTTGATCTCCAGCACTGCAATAAATAAATAAAAAACTAATCCAAACCAGGCCCTTCCTCAGTATGAGGCACAGTGCAATCACCTGGAAGATGAACCATCACAGCCCAAACACAAGGGCTGCAGAATCTTCAGAAAAACTTCGGAATGCAGAATAAATCCATCTGCATTCTGGGCACCAGAATGGTCTTAAAAGCAATCCTAGAATCACGCCTATTTTCCAAAGTCACAATCACTGGCCCAAGTAAGTTCACCTTTGCTAATGAAACTCATGATAATGTGAATCAAGAAGTGGTGGTCTTTTCAAAAACTGGATGCTTTCAAAGTTGTAATGTTGGATTCTGTTGTCTGGGTACCAGAAAAGAAGCCAAGGTGGAATAATGTACTCATGTTGACCATGATTATGTGCCATGTTCACCAAAAGGGAAGAGTGCAAACATCCAAAGGTGCAGATAAGTTGAGCAATTTTTAATATCTATAAGTTAAAGAAGAAGTGGAAGCCATGGCTAAGGAGAAAATTCAATCATTACTCAGTATTTTAGGCCTGGAGTTCTGCCACGTAACAGGCAAGAATCTCACCCAGGTGAACGGTTGATTGGGAAGTTCCTGAGACTCTTGAGCCATTGGGTGCTCTCAGCCTGTGGTGACTGTGGCTACAGTGATGCTGAACAGCTGGTGAGAACATGCAACGAGTAGATGGAACTCTGGATAAAAGGGCCAGGCATGTCAAGAGGAAGCCGAAACTCCCTTAAGCCATGGCCATATTGGAGAAACACTTTTTATTGTAAACCTCAATGCCCATCACAAATTTATGGGTGTAAAAAGTCTGAATGCGGGCTGGAGCGGTGGCTCAGCGGTTTCGGTGCTTGCCTGGCAAGCACGAGGACCCAGGTTCAAACCCCAGCACCATGTACACAGCTAAATGTTGGAGCAACTAAGGCCATGTGAAAACTAAATAAAGTTGTTTCTCTCTAAAAAAAGTCTGAATGCTTTATCTTAGCTGCTTCACTATCCTCAGCCACCCATATCCAATCAAGAAACCAAAAGAGGACTGTTCTGTGTCAGTGGTTCAGGGCCTGACTGTACATACCCTCACTCAAGTCTTCTGAATCAGAATTTTGGGGATGTGGGCACAGGAATCTGTAGTTTTATTTTCTTTCTTTCTTTTCTTTTTTTTTTTTTTGAACTTCCTTAGTTGTTCTGATAGCACTGTTTGGGAGGTCAGCTGTCTGCAGTCACACAGCCTTACATACCAGGCTAGTGAGCACTGCTCTACAGTTGTTGATATCCCGCCTCTGACTTACACCAAGTGCTAGTTAACCACATGTAACTGTATAAGGGACTACTGTATACCTTTGTAACTTCTTCAGAATGTGTAATAAAAATTTTTTAAAGATTCAAAATACAAAATAAATTAACATACTAAAGAGAAAAATTGTAATAATGTCAATAATTTTTTTAAAGCAATTGACAAAATCCAACACTAACTCCTAATAAAAACTTTTAGAAAACTTAAATATAGGACTGGAGAGGTGGCTCATCAGTTTTGCCTGGCATGCACAAGGACCTGGGTTTCAACCCTAGCACCATGTACAAAACCAAGAGTTGGAGAAACAAGAACCAGAAGAAAAAATAACATTTGAAAAAAAAAAAAGAAAAGAAAGAAAAAGAAAACTTGGACATAAAGGGAAATCGCTTCATCTGTTAAATGGCACCAAAACATCCGCATCTGAGATGATACTCAACAATGAAAAACTGAGAGCTCCCTCCTAAGATCAGAATCAAGGGATGACCAGCCGCCCACTTACAATCTACACTTTATAGGAGGAAAAAGGAAAGAAAATAACAAGAATGGAAAAGAAGAATTAAGACTGTTTTTTAGCAGACAATCTGATTGTCAATGTAGAAAATCTAATGAAATACACACACACAAAAAAAACCTCCTAAAACTAACAAATGAGTGGATCAAGACTGAAGAATACAAAATCAATGTGCAAGAAGCAACTTAATTCCTAAATAGTAGCAGCAGGCAACTGGAAATTGAATAAATTATATCAAAAGTATGAAATACTTAAGGATCAACCTGACAGGAGATATGCAAGGCCTAAACATGGAAAACTAAAAACATTTCTAAGAGAAATTAAAGAGAATCTAGGCAAACATCTGTGCCATGTGAATGATCAAGACTTAATACTGTTATATCAATTCTTCTCATATTGATCTACTACAGATCAAAGCAATCCCAATGAAAATTCCAACAGGTTTTTTTCTTTGTTTAGAAATTGAGAAGCTGATTTTTTTTTAAATTTTAGAATTCAAATAAAAATGCAGAAGATAAAGAACAGTCAAAACAATTTTAAGGACTTAGTACCTAACAATAAAACATTTTGTAAAGCTACTTGATTATTATCATATAATACAACAACAGAACCAATGGAACAGAAGAGTGTCTAGATATATTTATGGATCACTAATTTTTGACAAATGTGCAAAGAAAATTTGGTGGAGAAAGCATAGTCAATTCAACAAATGGTGCAGGAACAAAAGGATATACGCAGACAAAAATGGTCAACTGGGCTGGAGGGGTGGCTCAGCAGTTATGGCGCCTGCCTGGCATGTGCGAGTATGCAGGTTCAAACCCCAGCACCATGTACATACACAACAGTGTCCGGAGCAAGGAAAGCCACATGAAAACTAAATAAAATTGATTCTTTCTCTCTCCCTCACTGTCCCAATCTCTTAAAAAACAAAAAAAAAGTCAATTGCAATCGACACTGCACATCACATACAAAAAGTCTCAACTGGATCACACAGCTAAATATAAAATCTAAAATTGCAAAACTTCTAGGAAAAAACAGGAAGAACTCTCTGTAACCTCCGAGTAGGCAAGTATTTCTGATATCTGACACCAAAAACAAGAGCCATTAAAGAACTGCTTATTTACAATGTCTGCTCTTCAATGATACTGTTGTGAAAATGAGAGGAGAAGCCACAGACTGGGATGAAATAGAACCAATAAAAGACTTGTATCCAGAAAAAATATATATTACATAATTTATATCACACACACACACACACACATTTTTTTTTTTTTAAGAAAAAGGGAAAGTGTGAGAGAAAGAATCAACTTTATTCAGTTTTTCATCTGACCTCTGTTTCTCTGATACTCAGCTGTGTACGTGGTACTGGGGTTTGAACCTGGGTCCTTACACGTCAGGCAAGCGCTCTAACCAGTGAGACACCACTCCAGTCATACACACACACACACACACACACACACACACACACACACTTTTTTTTTTTTTAAAAAGAGAAAAGGACAGTGAGAGAGAGAGAGACAGAGAGAATCAATTTTTATTTAGCTTTTCACATGGCTTTCGTTGCTCTGAGATTTCGTTGTGTATATGGTGCTGGGGTTTGAACTCGCGTACTTGCTCATGCCAGGCAAGTGCAGTAACCACCAAGCCACAACTCCAGCCCCTGCCATATGTACTTTTTAATCTCAAAACTCAATAACAAAGAACCAAAGAGTACAGAGCAGCAGGGTGGGGTTCAGGGTATGGCAAGGGAGGTGCCCCATGGACAACAACTGAGGAGGTGCTCACTCTCAGGGAACATGGAAAAGCTCTTGGTGTCCCCACACTATGGGACCCACTCCATCTGAGGGTGTGCCAGATCTGATGATTTATTCTGACAACAGAAGCAGTCAGAGTGATGGACCTCCACTTCCACAATGAAGATACATGAGACTTCACCTTCCATCACACTCAATGGCTCCTCTCACTCACCTGCTCAGATCAACAAGCTGCCTTGTGGTGCGTAACCAGAGGACTCCCCGACCCCAAACCCTGGCTCCTCAGTCCAGGTGCTCTCAAGGAATTTGGTTTTGGCAACAGCCACACAAGAAATATCTAAAGGGAGGCCTCTGACTCAGCTGCAAACAAAATTACAAATGCAACTTTCCACTCTGGCTCTACTGACCTTAACGCGGTGACTCTGGGAGTTCCACACCACCAAGTCGGGGAGGCCCCCTCGACAGTGTCGGAAGTCAGTAGCCAGTCGCCGGCACACACCACTGAGGATGGGGCCCCCCAGGCAGGAGACAAGATCCTGAAGGCAAAACACATGCACAGTTAGCCACTCCCCTTGGGTGGAGTCCCTGAAACAGGCTCCAGCAATGAAGAGACAAAGAAGAACTCCAGTGAAATTCAACAGAAATGGATTCCAGGTACAGCCAGAGGTCGTTCTGTTGCTTATAAAATTCCCATTGACCAGTTTTCCTCATTCAGTTACCAGGCTTCTGCCCTGTGTACAACCTGGGGAACATCTGAGGAGGAGGGAACTTGGGAGTCAGGACTCAGGAATATGAGAGCAAAGACTCATAAAGGCCACCAGTTAGAGGAACAGAAAAGGGGTCCTTCGTGTCAAGCAAAGGATGTACGCATGTTCACAAACGTGTTTTCTCTCCCTCTCTCACTCACACACACACACACACACACACACACACACACACACACCTGTATGCATTTTGATAGCAATGCCAAAAAGACAGCCAGCACCAGGGAGATATCATTTTTAGACCAGCTCTGGCCGTACAGGTGTACTGTTACCTGAGCTTGCTGAAGAGAAGTGAAGCGGTCCCAGCTGACAAAAGAAGTCACCCTGCCTTCCTGGGCCTGCCACGTGGCTGCCACCCAAGCTTGCAGGTCCTCTGCAGGGGCACTGTGGATCAGCTGCAGTCTAGCCTCCAGGGCAGGCCCCCTGCTTGTGAAGAAGCTGTCCGTGAACAAATCCAGTGGGGATGCCTGTGTGGCAGGGAAGCAAGCTCTCACAGCACGCCCACGAGGGTGGACGCCTCAGAGCAATGCCCCTACCTAGACAATTTGGAAAATGGCCAACTGGTTGAAACATTCTCTTTCTCAAAAGGTGTGCAAAAATTATTTGATATATGTAATTCAGTATGAAAGGAACTTATTAAACAAGTGGGTGTGAATCACAGATGGGTGCAGGAGAGTCTCCTCATGAGGCAGCACTGCCCACTTACCTGGTAGGCGTTTCTGAAAACATCTGGTACCCCATCCATGAAGATGACATCCCACAGAAGGAGGCCGTACAGGGTGCTGAAGGTGGACCCTTCGCCATGGATCCCTGCAACAAAATCATACACGTGGAGAAAATAGCAGCTTTGTTTGTTTTTTCAAAAATGTCACTGTTACCTACTGCATACTCAGTTTCAAAGAAATAATTTTTTATTCTGAAGAAAATGCTATTTTCATGCCATTGCTAGCTCATTTTCCTACAATATATTGTTTGCACACAGGAGCTCCTTTAAAGGGTGAAAATCTTAGTAATCATGGAAAAATTCAAATGATCATTTCAAAGCCACAAGGCAGTGGTTGTCACTTTAGTGAATAACCTAAGGAACATGTTTTCTTTAAATAAAAGAAGGTTCTCTCCTCAGCTCTGGAGGTTCTGATTTAGTGGGGGCAGAGCTGGCTGCAGAATCCATAGGTGGGCTCTGGTGCAGGCATCCTCCAGCTACCTCTGACAAAACACTTCCCTAAGGGGACTGACAGGAGGAGACTGGGCAGCAGCGGCCTCGCCCACGCCCTCAGACTCAGCAGACGCTGCTGCACTTCATCTCATTCCCCACACGTTACGCTGCTTTGGCCTGAACACGGTTGTCTCGATGTTTCTGGTATTCAAGGTTTTTATAGAAACCTTTGGTCTTAAAAACCATCTAGTTCAGACACCCCTTCCTCATGTCCACACACATTACCAATTGGAAGATAACCTCAGAGAAAGAAATCAGGTGCCAGGACCGACCACTGAAAACCAAAGGCAGCTGGATCTTGGTACAACCACAGATCTGTATCCCCACAGAGTCCCAGTTTACCAAGCTATTCTCTCTAAGCCAACTTCTCCGTACATCAGCACCCCTAACAGGGAAGGCAACCACATGGATACCTCTCCACACTGCTGTTCCTCTGGCCAAAGGAGGCAATGAACACCAGACCCCACTACTGACTCTCTACACACACTGACAGGAAAGTTCCTCTTGCTGGCCAGACCCCGGACACTATGGGCCCTGGTCCATCTGTGGGTGAGGCCACAGTGAGCACAGGGGGAGAAAGCAGAGACCAGTCAACTCCACTCACCTGCCTGAGAGGCCAGCAACGCAGCTGCTTGCTCACTGTCTGCCTACAGGGAAGTGCACTTGGGACAGATACTGAGTCTCCATCAGTAGCAGCGTGTGACCTATTCCTCTGACCTACATTCCTGAGTTGTGCTGGGCTCTCTGTGTTCTGTATGCCTACTGGTTCTAGCCCCTGGTCCCTGCAACCTGTCTCTATGATTCGAAAGGACAGAGGCAAACACAACAAACTCGCTCAGGGCCACTGGCTGAAGCCATGAACTTTACTAGAAGCTTTGCTGGGCTCCTGTCCCACCAGGAAGAAAGCTGGGCACAACTCCAGTCAGCTTCCTGTCCCTATGTGTACCCTGCTCAATCAGGAACAGAGGAGCCACAATAGCTCCTGAACTTCTTGATGATCCATATGATGCACAAAGATTCCAACTGAAGACATTTCTGGTGCAGTCCTCCCGAGTAATTCAGAACTAACCTCCTCTGAAGCAGTTTGAAATTGCCCTGTGTGAGATCCCCTAAAAAATAAAGCCCAACACCAAGCACTCAGCTTATTTTCCTTACATCTATCTCAATAAATGAAAAATACATTTATGTACAAATATATTTTTATAAAAACTATTTAATAATCTAGAAAATGAATTTTCCAGCTGTTTCTCAGGTTCATGGCTTTGTTCACAGCCTGCCCACTCCTTCAGCAACTGCCCAGTTTTCACATCTCCTATGACATTATCTGGGGGTTTGAATTCTCAATCTACTTTTATTTCTAACCTTTTCAGGTCTATTGTATCTTGGTCTTCACTGGCATCTGCACTTCTTCCCTAATAGCATCACCCTTCCTTTTAAGTAATAAAGATAATATGTAGATTAATCTTAGCACTTAGCAGAAAGAAATCCATATTTTGTAAAATTTTATCTTGTAGATATTCTTCCACAGTTGTCATTAATCTGAACACTCACATAATGTTGATGTGATGTAATGTCCTGATTTTTATCTATCTGAAGATATCAGAAGTGTTTTTCACCCTAGTAACCTTACAGCTCAGGCTCAAGGGGAGGGAGTCCTGCCTTGGCCTGAGGATGGGAAGTTCTTGATGGCTGTCCCCAAGCGTGACCTAAGTGAGCAGCATAGTAAATACCATGAGAGGTATCTGGGGTCTACTTCCAAATTCCAGGAGGCAAACGGAAAGAAAAGAAGGAAGATTAGAGCCAGGTGGGTTTGGAGAATCAGCAAGGTTCTCCATTTTTGCACAATGTTACTGTCAATATTTTCTACAACAAAAAGTTTCACAAAAAGAAACCACAGCCAGGCCCTGTGGTTGTCTCCAGGACAAACAGTCCTGCTTTATTCCTTGTCTTTAATACAGAGAAAAGGAGCTTCCTTTCTGATTCTTCCCTCCCATGATTTACTTTTATTTTTCTACTTAGCACTAGATTTTGCTAAGGGGCAGGAGTGACAATTTTATTTTACCAGTTACAAGGCACGTGCTCAATGTCTTCTCTTGACTCTGAGCCTTACACAAAGCACTGGATTTACAGTTCATTCTCTCAGACCAAAGTCAAATAAAGAATAAAAGAGGAGAAAACAGGCTTATGTTGGTGAATATACAAACAACAACAACAAAAAATAAATAAAAATAAATCAATTATTTTTTAAAAAATTAAACCCTTTGTTGCTATGTAACAGGGCTTACCACAGTGATGAAAGACATCCAGAGCGGCTCTCATTCTGAGACTCCACAAGCAAAGCCCTCTGCATATTCAGGTTCAACCGTGATACACATGTTCTACAACTGTGCCCCACTCCTGGGAGGTGCATCCATGGGCAATGGGCCCTTCTGGGTGCAGTGGGGGTGTGCACTCAAGGAAGGCGCCCTAGGAGGAAAGCTAACATCTCAAATCTACTAACTGCCTACACAAAGTACCCGGAGACGACTATACAAATGTCAAGGAGGAGCTAAGCATGTTTTAAACTAATTTATATGTGCTTTTCTCAAATGGTCAGTTCCACCTCCCAAACATGGACTTTGTCATAGTCAAGTGTGCACTTTCTCTCTTCGACCTCCTCAACATATTCATAAACTCACCAGGTTCAGGCCCCTTGTGGAACAGACTCTAGCCACTGGAGACTGACTGTGGGTCATCACTGAAACCTCACCCTCTAAGGACAGCATACAGTGGGCAGGAGGAGGCAACCAGAAGTCAGCTCCACTCACTCTTGAGTGGAGAGAGAGTGATAACAAATTCTGCAAGGAAATGAGGTAGCAGAACACAGGGTCCAAGTTCATAATTCTAGGAGGAGCAGATCCTTTAAGCTCCTTCCAGTTATGACCTGATTCTGGGTCTGCTAACCCTCTCAGAAGTGGCCCAGCTCTCAGCCCCTTTCCCCCAGGTTTGTCATCAAGCAGCCTTTCTGGCAGTCTTCTGCCCTTTCTTACTTGCCCTGCTCACTATCAGCTCTCTGATAGCAAAGACCATCTCTACCAACCCACCAGAGAGCACTGGTACTCACAGGCTTTAGGCAGGTAATACTGGTTGAATGAAAAGAACCCTTTTTAAAACTACAGTAGTCAGTAGAACTTTTTCTATATCCCTTGGCCACCAGTTTTGTTTTTGTTTTTTTTTTTTTTTTTTTTGGCAGTAGAGGATTAAACCTAGGACCCAGCATATGACAGGCAAGTCAAGTACTCTATCTTGGAGCTACATCCCTGGCCTTTTTTATTTTATTTTGTTTGATACTAGGTTTCACTAAGTTCTCAGGCTGGCCTCAAACTTGTGATCCTTGTGCCTTATCCTTACAAATAGCTATAATTATAGGCATGTGCTCAGCTTAGCAGTATCTTCTACCATGGGCAGAGGAAAGAGAAATGATAGCAATCCTCTACTGACAAACCATCATGAAATGCTGTTTGTGCGCATACTGAATGGCTGGAATAGCAGAAATGTTGTTCAGTTTACCCTGGTCAAAGCCGCTGCGTCTGTAATGGTCCAGTGCCAGCTCCTCCACGGAGCACAGTACTGTGGTGGGGGCAGCAGTGTCCCCGGCGTCCATGACAAACACAGACTTGCCCATCCCATGCTGTGGGCAGAGCCTGCCCGTGATGGTCACCTGGGACAGCAGCAGAAGAGCATCTGTTAGTCTCACTTCAGCTAAAGTACCTCTAAATTTCCCCATAGTATCCTGGAGATAAACCTTCCTATCCCCAAAGCCATGCACCTCAGAGAGTACACAGTGTGTGATCCACACTGGCACACTCGTGAGGTTTTGACAGTTCACTGACCCAGCCTTTGGAAAGCATCTATCATTGGAGGAGCTCTCCAGGTACCCCACTTCTAGGTGAAACTGGCAGATGCTCTGAGTTCCTGCTCAGGAGTGACCACACCAGCTGGCCCAGTCTTATCAGGGAGGAGAGCATTAGAGTGAAAATGGGAACAATGGCCACTTCACTGTCCAAAATGAGCACTGGACTGTTCCGTGTCCTATGGAAAACACACTAAAACAAACCATTCTTATGACACTTTCAGTCAAAAAAACAATTAATCAAGTAAATGTGTTTAAATCTCAAGCACCCAAAAGGGCTGGGGATGAAGCTCAGTGGTAGACCCTGCTCTTGCCCTTGCATGGCTCTGGGTTCAATCCCCAGTGCCGAAGACAAACAAAGCAATTACTCACATGTTTAACATCTTCTACAGCAATTTCTGGCAGCTGATGAAAGAGGTGCTTGTACTTTTTACAGCTTGGAGACTCTCGAAGGCGCATGGCTCTCTGATAAAGTGAAAGTCGGTGTCCCGTCCTTACCTCGGGATCCGCCAGTCCTTCAATGATGCACCTAATAGCCTAGTAAACAACATGTCACATATCAGTATCTTAAAAGACCCTATGGCAGCCTTTACTAATTTAGTGTGACAAGAAATTTCACTAATTACTCAGTTTTACTAATGAGTAAACAAGCAAACAGCACTTCTATAGATACAAGCTATTTCCTTAGATATTATTCTGACATTTTTAATACACAGATCAAATATAGTCATAATTATAAATGTGCAGGAACACAACCAGCCTGTTATTCATGTGGACATTAGATTCCAGTGGTCACCTCCTCACCAAGAGCTTGTCCCTCAGGATGTCCCTGCACCATAGGCCAGAAAAAAACTTTAGAGGAATACTTGGCTCAGTTGCTGTCAGGCTTTCACCTGGGCAAGGTTGGCGGTGGTGACCGAAAATGTGTGTCTCATCTCTGAACCACCAAATGAGAAGCTCCTGAACAGAGGCTTAGGAAACTAACCAGGTTTTTCCCAGGTAGCTCTCACATCTGTCAGGACCACAGGGTTGGATCTGATTGCTAATTTGTAGGGAAAAGTACCTAAAGTTTGGATTTGATGTATTTCCTAAGGTTATTCCAAGTTGGACAAACAGACCAGAGAAATACTGAAAACCCAAGGAAGATACCACTTTATTCCTACACTAGGATGGCTATAATCAGAAAAATAGAAAATAATAAGTGTTGGCAAGGATATAGAGAAATTGAAACCTTTGTGACTTGTTGGTGATGATGTAAAAACTGTGCAAACACCATGAAGAACAGTTTGGCAGTTCCTGAAACAACCAAGGATTAAAGGATCACATGACCCACAATCCACACCTAAAAGTATTCCCAAACAAGATGGGAACATAGATACATACCTGTACATGCATGTGCATGGGTCCATTATTCAAACAGCCAAAAGGTGGAATCAACCGAAGTATATATTTATGGGTGACAGGATAAACCAATTGTGGTCTATATGACAATGAAATATTTATAATTCAGTCATAGAAATGAAGTTCTGACATGCAAAAACATGGATGAAGCTTGGAAAGTGAAATAAACCACACAAATATTGTGTGGTTCCACTTATATGAAATATCCAGAAGAGACTCTCTCAGAGACAGAGAGTAGATGAGGTTACCAGGGGTTTGAGGAAGGAAAAAAATGGTGAGCTGTTGCAAAATGGTTATGGAATTTCTGTTTGGAATGATAAATAGTGGTGATGGCTGTACAACATTGTGAGCATGATCAATGTCACTGAATTATACACCTAAAATCTGTTTAAATGACAAATGTTATATATGTTACATGTATTTTACAATTAAAAAAATTAAAGAAAAAAAGAAAAGAAACTGAAAAATCAATGAAGGCTCAGGCCATGAGGAATTAAAGGGACAAAAGGAGTCAACAAGTGAGCATAAGCCATTCAAGAGTGCAGTAGAGACCTGACACAGCGAGGGAACAGCCAGGCTAGCTCTACCTTGGGCCCCTGGCTGGCCACTAGGCGCTCTGCAAGAATAAGCACACTTGCCCAAGGCTTCTGCCCTGGAGACTAACCTAAAGCACATAAGAAACGGTGACATGATCATGGCAGTATGAGTGTGGCCAGCAAGAGTGCCAGAAAGGATCCAAAGGAACTCCAAATTTCTTAACATCAATCAAAAATCAGCTCAGTAGCCTATCTCCCCTGTGACTCCAAGGAAGATTCCCTGAGCAACACTGAAAGGGAGGAAGCTACAACATCCTCGAGCAAAAGCACAAGCTCAGTCTCTTCCACGCTAGGCTCTGGACCAAGAAGCTTGCTACTTTAGCCTCAAAAACACTGAGAGAAGAGGAGGCACCGAGCCCCCCCAACAGAAGCCCACCCACTGGCTTTTCACAGGCACCTGGGGTAACACGGCACTTTTTCAGGAGAAGACAGTAAAAATACTGTGTCACACTTCTACATTCCATGGCCAGTTTTCCCCACTCCTGCATCACTCTGATTCACTTAATACACCACTGGAAAAAACAAAACCTCCCAGAGGCACAGTCCCCTCCATTCAACTTGAATTCAGGGCTGGAATGTAAACGGGGAGGGGGAGGGGGACCCGCAGGCAGCAACACAAAGAGCCATTGTTATCGCCTGGCTCAGCATAGCAGCAGCAGCAGCAGCAGCCTCTCGGGCCCCACCCTGCTGCCTACAGTGGCAGCTGAATCCCTTTACTTGCAAGTCCCCAAGATCTCTAGCACTGGGAGCCCGGTGCCCTCCAGAGGAGGAGGCCTGCTCACAGTTAGACAATCCCAAAGGCTCAGCAAAATGCCTCACAGAAGTACAAAGAGTTACTCATAAGGCACCTGCAGTACTATAAGGAAAGAAATGCTTCTATCAGTCTTTCTATCTGGAGACCCTGGGCAACAAGCAAATAAATCACCATTTCCAAAACGAAACAAAACACCACCTGAAAAATGGTGGCTTCCTGAAAATGCTTGCCTCATGTGAGCAAGGCCCTGGTTCCATCCCCAGCAACATAAAGCAAGAACAAAACAAACCACACTTTTTGAAGGTACCTGCTGAGGGCTGATCCTTTCCCCCTCAGGTCCTAGGTCCTAACTCCTAAATCCCAACACAGCCCACCGTCAACCATCTCCCCAGTTAGGGAAGAGAAGACAAATCTCCTGTCTTTAAAGCTTGTGCTAGCATCATCCCTGGTTTTTATTTTATTTTAGGGTTGGAAGAACTCAGACAAAGAATGTTAACAAAATAAAAATGTTCTACTTACATTCAGAATTTTAAAAGCATATAAAGAACTCGAGGTGTAACTCTGGGGTAATGTTTGCATAGTATGTGTGAGGCCCTTGTTTTGACCTCCAACACCAAAATAAAGTACTGAAAAGTTTGCCATAACTAAAAAAACTCATTTAAAAGTAAAAAGAGTTGGGTATATTCTTAAGTACCGGTTCCAGGCGCTTTAGGTGCTGATGTAAGTTCAGAGCCAGTCGATCCCACCACCGGCCTCTGCTGTCAGGGCAATAAATTTTTTGTGACAAAAGGTTTTCAAGTTCCTTAACAGCTTCCTATTGCAACAATAACAAAAAACAAACAAACAAAAAAGCCCATTAGACTCTCAACAAAATCAACTGTAATTATATTTAGCAGTCAAGAGGACTGTGAAGTATATTTATAATGCATATCTTTCTAAAGCCAAGGACCAGGACTGGCAGGGCAGGTGCTTGGAGATGCCGTCTGCAATGGCCATGAATTCCCTGAGGTACCCTTGCTTTATACACAGGTCCTCTGCCTACTAGGACTGAGTTTTAGGTAGTCTTGGGCACTGCAGAATGTTCTCTGTAACTCACATTGGCCAGCACAGAATCAGCCGCACAGGATCAAGCTCTAGGCAGGCAGCTGAACACTGGTCAGGGCTGGAAAACCCATGTACTTCTGGGAACCCAGAAGTACACAGATACCCTAAAACTTATCACTGATACTCTTGAGATTCACAGATCTCAGGTTAAGATCAAGCATAGTGTGTCCTCTTTATAAAACACTATTTTTCTATATAGAAATATCAAGCACAATAAAAGGGAGCTCTGGCAACTTCACAAATGTTTAGTATGAGGGCACAACCATATATCTGATTTGTCACTGGAGATAATTTCCAGACAATCCACGGCAGCTGACAGGGAAGCTAAGGAGATGTGGGAACTCCACCTCAGAGATTTGGGGATCTCCCATATCACCCATGAAGTTCTGAAAGAGACTTGGTCCAAGGCTTTAGAAACCAGCCCATGCTCCCTACTGGGCTTTTGTCCAGGCCCCCCAAGCCATCCCAGTACAGTGACTCATTAACTCAGGAGCAAACCAAACAGTTGTTGGTCTTCAATTGTCTTCTTTCTACTAACCCAAGAGAATCAGGTTGCTTGCTTAACATTTCCACTGTGTTACTGTGTGCCGATCATATATGCACAAGAGCAGAGAGCCCTACAGGTTCCCTTCACATGTTTATTGCTGCCATCTCAGAACAGGGCAGGGCGGGGACTGGTGCTCTAACCTCATACAAGTGAAGTCTCTGCAAGATTTCAACAGTCCGAGATAAAATCCTTGTATAAATCCACCCAACAGTAAAACACCGAAGAAAGAGTGGCAACTCTTCATGGTATCTAAAATGAAAAGGTACACCAGTAATTTAATAATTTGGTTTATTTGTTGTAATACAATTATAAGTGATAAATTAGAACAAACTCTTTCTTTCTTTCTTTCTTTATTTTTGAGGTACTGGGGACATGATCAGGGATACGAACCCAGGGATACTATACCACTGAGCTACATCCCCAGCCCTTTCTACTTTTTATTCTGAGACAGGGTTTTGCTAAATTGCCAAGGTTGGCCTTGAACTTAGGATCCTCCTGCTTCAGGCTCCTAAGTAGCTGGGAATTATAGGTACATGCTACCACACTCAACTGAATTCCTGTCCTTTTAAAACATATATTCTACATACTTTCAGTTGTGTACAGTTTTTTAAGTTATATAAGTTGCCTAGAACTTCACACAACACTGACTCTTCATGGGAAAACCCTTCAAAATCCAGCAGAAACTCACAATTCTACCCTGGTCTGAAAACAAACCAACTGGACCATAATCTTCATGAATAAAATTACCTTAAGTAGTTGGAACAACTTGGTCAACCAGTGAATTTTGGCAGGTACCTTAAAAAAAAAAATCTTACTAAGGGTCTGGCTCAGCGGTAGAGTACTTGCCTAACATGTGAGGTCAAGTTTCAGCACTGAAGAAGGGGGGGGGGCCACAACACGGACTCTAACCTCAGGGAAGGGTGGTTTTTCAGTTTGCTCCAATCCTGTTTTGCGTTTTGAGAGAGCTCCTTAGCTTCTTCCCAGTTCCCACTGGCCATCGCAGTAGAAATGTCACTCAGCATGTGCGCAGCTGCTGCGTATCTGGGGAAAATGCCATCCAAGTTTCAAATGTTAAGGAGTGTTTCCATAAAAATTACCACATCCTAGTCGCTAGATCTAACTCTAAAGGGTAAAAGTGTTTTTTAAAACGTGAGGATTATTTAAATTTTATTTTAGTAATAATTTAACATAACCAGTATGGCCCTGAAAAAATGATACAGGGGCTGGAGAGGTGGCTCAGCAGTACAGAGGTTGGCTGGCATGTGCAAGGACCCAGGTTCAAACCCCAGCACCACATATACAACAAAGTGGAGATAAAAAAAAAAAAAAACAGATTTAAAAAAAATTTGATACAGGCTACCCAATTAGAAAGAAACATTTATACTATTTGAATACATAATATGTTTCACTATATAAATGTTATGTTAATAGCTCATCATTCCCAGTTTCATTCATTCAGAGATTTGACAGCCACCAAGTAACCTGACTTCAGAAGCACAGAAAGATGCCATTCTGAATGTTTAATCATTTACAGTCAGAGGTAGCCAGAGGTATGCTGCCCAAGTTAAGAGAATTATTTAGGCTATTTCAAAAGTAACTCTGGGGGTTGGAGGGGTGGCTCAGCTGTAAGGTGCTTGCCTGGCATGCGCAAGGACCTGAGTTCAAACCCCAACACCACATACACAACTAAGTGTTAGAGCAACAAAGGCCATATGAAAACTAAATAAAGTTGTTTCTCTCTTTCTCTCTCTTTGACTGCCCCTTTCTCTTAACTTTGGGAATGCACTTTGGGAGATGGAAATGCTGAAATTTTATACAACACTTAGCTGAAAAAATATGCGTTTCACTGTTTCTCTACATAGCAAAATCAAAGACATCAGTGGGTTCTGCAGCTCTTTTGGTATGTATTCACTGTATTGTATACTCATGTCTAAAAGAAAAGCATGCAATATCAGCATGTACAAGCACTATACGTTAAGAGGAAAAGAAAATTCCTTCACATGTAAAAATCTGCTCACACTCCCTATGGGAGTGGCTCCCCTCACAGCCCTCTCATCTCAGGGCTGGGACATATGGAGGAGCCCTTCTGCCCACTTCTACTCTCAAATCATCCTTCTGCCAACTTAGAAGCTGCATTCCTGGGAGCTCCCACTGCCTCCTTCAGGGCATGAGGCTCCTAGAAAGATCATCTTCTACCATTCTCTGAAACTGCTGCCTTAATGCCTTACTCCACTTCTGTGTCTCCCATCGCTATGGCCTGGTGACTATGACATCAGTGAGGATGAGGAGCACACTGAGTTCCTGAACATTCTCACCACTAACCCCTTTCCTCTATCTTCAACTACCCACATGCCCATAGCTGCTTAGACACGTCTCTCCAATCAATATGCCTTTTAGCATTTAATCCACTAACCAACTTCTCCAAAGCCTTCCAGCTCATTTAAGGCTGACAATTGCTCCAGCTCACCAAGACCCTAGCTGGCGCTCTGACCCACTGAATGAATTCCCTGAATGTTGCTGAAGAAAACACAGTACCAGGCTGACTGGTTTTGCTTGACTCAAGACCACAGAATCCAAATGGCCACTTCCTCCCTCAGCTTATCTACATGCTTTCCTGGAAGGCCATCTTCCCACTGTGAAGGACAGCTCCTTCCTCTTGCCCACTCATACTCTCCTCACATACCTTCTCGTGACACTCTTCCTCAGGAACTGCAAACAGGAGGCCCAGCTTAGCTCCCTGACCAAAGCCTCACCCTTACCCTCCAGCATGGTGCATCCCAGCCCTGTCCATCTTTGGAAAGGTCCTCAGGTTATACTCTTCTTTCATCTTCAACCCTCCTTTTCTACTGGCTTGTCACATGCGTACGCACGCGCGCACACACACAACACACACAGCATTATCTCCCATCTGGAAACACAACACAACAAATTGCCTTGCCTTCACATTCTACTACACCCCCAGAGCCAGACTGCTTAGAGCTGTCTCTACCCTCCCTTTCATCCACACCTGGTTTCAGTTATCATCATTCCCCAACACCATGTCCCCCTGAAGATGCACTCACCCAGGCCACCAAAAACACTCATCTGGTTAAATCCAACAGGTATTATTCTGGCCCCGCCATCTTTAGGCAAGTGACTACTCATCCCTCAGAAACTTTCTTCTCAGGCCTTAGGAGTCACATACATTCCTGTCTTCCTGCTTCCCTGGCTATTCCTCCTCTCTACCAGATCTCAGCTGCCTAGCCACATCCCTCCTCTTCTCCTTGGGGACTTCATTCAGTTCCACAGCTTCAAACGCCATCCACATACTCACAAAATTCTCTCCAGGCTGGACCCATTGCCTGAGTTCCTGATAGCATGTCCAATGCCACGTAGGATAGCTTCAACTGAGCAGCTAGCTAATAACACCCCAGACCGTGACCCTTGTGGCGTCACCTCCTGCCCATATTCCTCTCCCAGTACCCCATCTCACTTGATGGCACCATCATCCCAGGCAAAACATCAGAGCCATCTTTGATCCACTCTTTCCTTCTCCCCCTATATCTGATCAAGATGAAGTCTTTCCTACTCCCAAACTACTTCAGAATTGCTTGTCTCCTCTGCCACTACCACTACTCCAGTCTAGATGGCCACCATCATCTTTTACTTACACCACCCACCACACCAAGGTCAAACTAGCCTTCCTGTGGCCTCTCTTACTCCCCTCTAACCCTCACTCCACTGGATGCTTTGGTTAAAAACATGAAATGGTTTGCCTACCTGCCCAATCTTTTCCCACTGCTCAGAAAACAGACTGTCTACTCACTAGAGCTCAGAGACTGAGCATCCTCTGACCCCTATGATTCTGGTCCCTAAGTAAACTTCCCCTTGCACTACTGATCCCCCAGAGCATTAGCAAAAGCCTCCTGAGTTTTCCAACTCAGTCAATTACTTCCTGCCTCAAGGCCTGTGTACACACACTCAGCTTTACCTTGTCACATGGAAACAGGTACCCAGACTCTTAAGGTTTAGCTATGGTTTCCACCAAAAGCTCATCTATGAGAAAATGCAAGAATGTCTGAAGGTAAAATGACTAGATTATAAATTGTAACCTAATGGTGGATTCATCCACTGTATTATTACCTGGGTGGTAACTGTAGGCAGGTTTGTTGTGCCTGGAGGAGGTAGTTCACTGGGGGTGCGCCTTTGGGGTATATATTTTGTTCCAGGTGAGTGGAGCTCTTTCTCTGCTTTCAGTAGCATGTCCTGAGCTGCCTTCCTCTGCGACACCCTTCTGCCATTTAGTTCTGAATCTCTTCATAGAACTATGAAGTTGGCCATCTATGGACTGAGACCTCTGAATCCATGAGCCAAAATAAAAATTCCTTCCTTTCTAATTATTTTTGTCAGATCCCATCCCAACGACGAAAAAGCTGACTGAAACACCAACCCTGACACAACTACCTCGTTGTTATTCCTAAGTCTTATTTCCAATGTCCCCTTTCCAGGGCTACTCCCTGACATTCTATCTACAAAGTAGAATTTCCCCACTTTTCCCCTCAATGTCAGAGCACTTTTCACACTGCTGTTATTCTATTAGTTACTATCTCTCCAATGAGATGTCACCCCACGATGGCAGAAACCTATCCTGTTCACTACTACAACCCCACTAATGTTCAGAACAGGTTCTTAACACTCAACTCATTTTTATTGAATAAATGAGGATCAATTATTTCAAGAACAGAAATGAACAAAAAGGGTTCCCAGACCAGGTCTCACATTGCCATAATGTGACCCTTCCTGAAGACAATTAATTCCAATTTCATTTGTATATTAAGGCCCTTTACATAACAAAAGGAATTTTAGTTATTTTATTACAATATACCTACTTTCTAGAAGGAATATGAGATGGCTTAATTTTTTCCCTAGTCCTCTCTTGTCAACCATGATTTTGTTAATCACAGAACTAAAAAGCAATCCCCACAGATACAACAGTAATAATGACAATTATAGTAATAACTAACATGTACTAGGTATTCTGCAAAGGCCAGGCACTAAGCACTTCACACCTACCGATACATGTCTGTAAGAATATACTATTATTCTCCCCATTTTACAGACAAGTATGCTGAGACACTGAATGGTTTCACAACCCATGAATACATGAAGACTAGAACTTGGCTCCATAAAAGACAAAAGCATAAGCACACTAAAAACAAAAAAGGGAAAAAGACCTAAGATAACTGAAGACAGGATAGAGGAAAATAGTCAGGTTAAAAGATTTGGCTAAGGAAGTTATTCCATTGGAACACAAGTAAGATATTAGGCTTCCTGACAGCTAAAGCAAAATGGTCTAATATCAGTTTATATTGATAATAAACTGAAATTATTAAATAATTTCAATAACATTATTATTATTGGTGGTGGTGCTGGGGATTGAACACAGATCTCATGTATTTAGTCAAGCCTCTACCACTGAGCCACATCCCCAGTCCCTCAAAAACTTACTTACAGCATTTAAAGAACTTTTCTAAAAGCAATATCTGAATCTATTTCAGTTAAGTTTGAGTCATATATCTCAAATCAAGAATCAAAAGTGACATTTTAGAAAATCCAAAAATTTTTCTTAAAGGTGTGTTTTCTTTAAAAAAGGAAATCCAAGGTATTTTTCCTGTAAAATCTTTTTATCAAACCCTACTTTTACTGATCACACCAAATTTTCACTAAATCCACGAACTAACATAAATTAGTGAAAATCTCTAATTTATCATGTACATGGTTCTAATATATAGTTTGCAAGTTATTATCAGCTTTATCTGAAGTGTTATTACTAGGAAAACATTCATTTTCCACTATTCAAGCTGATAACATATTCACAAAGCAGGTTTGTTAAAAAGTCTATATTAAAAAAAATTGCTTCCTGCCAAAATTATTTGGGAACATAAGTCAGGGAAAATTTTTATAGTTCTCACTCAAAACATATTGGTTTTGGCAACCTTGATCTAAGTACATTTCTACATCATCCCTGTAGACTTAGAAATGCATACAAGTAAGGCAAAATCTAAAAATCAAAAAGCTTCAAAAATGGTTTAGGCTAGGGAATTAATGTTTCTACTTTGGCTGCAAGGAAAAATAATAAAATTTTCTATTAAACTTTAAAACACACACAGATATTATAGTAACTTTAAATGATCCCACCTGATAAGATCTTCTCTGTCTTGAAAAATGTGGGTTTTGCGATTGATGGTATAACTAGGAAACACCATTCGGCCAAGATTGACCAACAGCACAGTAGAAAGCTGACCTTGACCCCCACAAGCAGCTTCTTCATCTTCCATGGAATCTGTCAATGAAAACAGTAGCAAGATCCGGGAAAACACAGCCCTGGGGCCTTTACAGACTCGCAGTGAATGTCCAGCCAAGTCTTTGGCTCTGAAAAAATACACAATATACAAATGTTTTTCTGGTTACTGAGCATTTAAATATCAGATTTTGCAAATTACTCTCAGATAAAATAAAGATAAGTGGTACTAATTATCAAAAAGCTAAAGCAAATCTACCACATCTAGCTGTGTGGAGCTTAACCACCCTGAGCTCAGAGCCTACTTAGGGACACAGGATTGATTGAATTTATATCTCGAAATAGTTTCACACTTGGTTTGGCTGAAAAAAGTGTTTCCTTCTCTAACCAGAAAATAGGATGAAGTTTAACCTGGTCATGAACATTTAAAACATCACAAAAACTCATAAAAATATTACCTCCCCAACATTACCAATTCTCAGCTATTGATTTTGATAACAATTTAGATTAAAGAATAGGTATTGATTTAAAATGTCACTAACAAAAGCTCTTAATAAGGCAGCAGCATTCCTGCTCCAGGAAATGGTACAAAATCTGTATCAAGGTTTAGTGCTGTTTGTTAATGTACAAAGTAGTCCAGGAATATCTACATTTCAGGGTCATCTTAAGAGTGGATTCAGTGTTTTCTCTCATATGTGGAAGCTAGAATAAAATAAAGGCAGAGGGAAGGATAACATCACACAAAGAACCATTCAAATACAAATTAATAGAGCAGTTAAAGAAAGTCTAGTAGAGTAAAGAAAAGGGGAGAGGGGAAGAAGGATGAGAGGAAAAAGAGGAAGGAAAAAGGAGGGACAAAAAAAGTAAAGTATATTGTGCAACTCTAAGATACCGCAATCAACAAAAACTGGAAAAGTAAAAAAAAATTAATAATAATGAACAAAGGGAGATCAGTATAAGAAAGGAACCAGAGGGTGGGAGGAGGTGAGGGAGGGGTAAAGTGCTTGGAAGTGATATTGGCCAAATTATATTATTATACTGTGTACATGTATGAATATATAACAAATCCCATCATTAGGTACAAGTACAATGCACCAATAAAAAATGTGGGGGGCGGGGAGAGTGAATTCAGTTCAATTCTGGATATCGGCAAGGTGGGTTTAAAGGTCAGAATTAAGTCTAGATCCTATAGCAGGGCTTCTCAGCCTTAGCACTACTGAATTTAGGGAGAATAATACTTTGTGATGAGGTCTGTCTTGTGCATTAGAGGATGTTCAGCAGCATCTCTGGTCTCTGCTCACTCACTGGACGCCATTAGCACCACCACCTCCAATAGTGACACACCAAACATGTCCCTGGGGGTTTATGGTGTTTGCCTGGCATGCACATGTGCGTGAGTTTGAACCCCAGCACCACTTATACAACAAAATATTGGAGCAATGAGGGCCATGTGAAAAACTAAATGAAACTGATTCTCTCTTTCTTTCTCTCTCACTGTTCCTCTCTCTTAAAAAAAAAAAAAAAAAAAGGCTGGGGATGTGGTTCAGTGGTAAAGTAACTCTGGGTTCAGTCCCTAGTACCAAAAATGGAAAAGAGGCATATTATGACTGATTATATTTTTTTAGACTTATACATCTATTGTTATGAACATACAAAAAATATGTAAAGTAACACTTGATACTAAAAAAAAGTATTCCCATTTTGATATTACACATTCATCCACATTCTGTTTAACAATACATACAACAGTGCTTCACAATCTAACAAGAAAGATTTTCATCTCAGAAAAATTGGTTGAATTTTACTTTTGTTAGAAGTTAACCCAACAATATAGCTATACCTTGTCCAAAACTTTTTTTTTTAAATATAAAGAGAGGGGAAGAGACAGAGAGAGAAAGAGAATGAATAAATTTATATTTATTTTTCATCTGATTTTTATTTTTCCAACACTTAGTTGATTATGTGGTGGTGGGGTTTGAATCTGGGTCCTTATACACTACCACTAAGCCACTGCTCCAGCCCCTCAAAACATTTTTTGTTTCATTTTAAATAAAAATAATACATTTCTAACTAGAAAAATGTATCCCATTCTCTAAAAATATTTTGTGCAGTTTTTCTTTGAAAGTATCTAATTGTTTTAGAAACTGAATCAATCAATAGTCATTGCTGTCTGGTAGCTGTAACGTAAAAGTTACTGATTACATTTCAACAAAAAGTTTACTAAAGGACTGAAGTGGTGGCTCAGCAGTTATTCGAGTTTGAACCCCAGCACCATGTACACAACAAGGTCTCAGAGCAACAAAAGCCACATGAAAAAATAAAATAAAATTGATTCTCTCTCTCTCAGTCCCTCTCTCCTTAAAAAAAAGTTTATTAAAACAAAAATTTGATGAAGTAGCTTTCCCTAAAAATTTGTAAAAATAGTAATTAAAACTATTTTTCTTGGATAATAAAACATGAAAATTTATCAAAGGCCTACTGTCTTTGCTCCATTGCCTACTGATTTTTCTTGGTCTTGGTCTTAGAAACTAGGAAATTAGTATGGTCTTCTTTTGTTTTTGGACTTGAGATTTAACCCAGGGGTGCTTTACCACTGAGATAAATCCCAGTCCTTTTTCCTTTGAGACAGCATCTCATTAAGTTCCTGAAGTTGGTCTTGAACTTGCACTCTTCCTATCTCAGCCTCCCAAGTCACTGGAATTATAGGCATGCACTACTGCACATAGCCAGTATGATCTTAAGCCTAAAATAAGCTAAGAAAGAATCCAGCTCATTGTAATTTAGACTTTTCCAGGTTTCCCAATATCATTTCAACTGGAATAAGCAATTACAATTATAAACAATATACAGCTTATAATCGGATAGTATTTGGTATCAACATTTTAAATATTTTTACCCTTACAAAGCCAACAAACCTTTTTAAAATCACTTCTCCAATTCCAGGCTGACTCCTGCCCCAAGTGCAGACTGAACGCTGTTTGGCCAATTTGAGAAAAGCATCCACCAGCTGCTGTTTCTGTCCAAGGGGATTCACCAAGTGGAAGGTCTTAGCCAGGACTTTCAGCTCAGGAGCAGAAAGAAGTTCAAACACTTCAGAAAGTTCTTGCAATTCAGATTCTGAAGCAGTTAAAAAAGAAAAAAAAAGTAAATAGTTCTAAGGAATTTTACTATTTTTAGCTTTATTTCCGTAGAAAGAAGGAAGCTTAGCTAGATGCAAATAAAATTTATTTTTACTGTAGAAATTTTAATTAGTTTGCCAAAACCCAAAACTAGTTTGCCAAATTCTTTCCATTACACAAAATAATGTATGGAAAATAAATACATCTTAAAAGTTCTGAAATAATATAATTTCTCACAAAAAAAGGAAAATGTGACTATAAAAAAGACATTTTGAGAGCCATTATGGTTTTAGGTATTTTACTCAAAATAGCTTACTGGACTATATATATTCCCTATCTTTATTATCACAAAACCTCCAAAAGGACCTCTCCAAACCAGGCCACAGTGATTGATCATCAGCTCTCTTTTCCCCAGCTCTCCTCCCCCACCTCTTTAAAAAAAGTTTTTCTCCTTTTCCTGCCCACATGCTTCAGGCTAGAAGTCCTTTCATGGGCTCACTCATTCAGCATGCAGGAACCACACTTTGCTTTTGTGGGCCCCAGACACTATACCAAGGCCCTTCACATTTGGCTGAATCCCACCAGCCTGGTCTCTGCCTATAAGGCATTTAGTTTAGGGCAGTGCCTTCTTCCATGCAATAAATATTTACTAAATGTGCACTGAATGACAGGTAATGTTAAGACCATGGACACCCTACAAGGAGCAACCTCCTTTCCACAGGAGCTTACCTGCTGACATAATAAATAACCAAATAATTATACATGTTAGGTGCTACACATGCTATACATGTTAGGTCGTAAGTAGTAACTGCTAAAAAGAAAAAGAAAACAGGGTGAGACAAAGGGAGACTGGCAGGGAGGCTGGCTGTTTCACACAAGATTGTCAGGCACATCTCTGATGACATGGCACAGAGGTGAATGGAATGAGGAATAAGCTATAAGGCCAGGTGATGGAAACTCCTTACATGGAGGGGACATAAGGCCAAAGCTCTGAAACGGGAGTGCACTAGGCATAGTAAAAAACACTGAGGAGAGTTATGTGGCTGCAGCAGAGGGAGAGGGACAGTCTAAAAGACAAGGTCAGAGAAACCACCAGAGGGATGTTGCATGACTGGTAGGGCTTGGATCTAATTGAGTGCAATAATGAATCATCTGGGTTCTGGTTTTGTAGCTTGAAGGTTAAAGGTAAATCACCAGCAGCAGTCACCTGGGATGCCTGTCAAACATGTCACTGTACGGAATTTGCATCAGATTTTTCTCATCAAGTGGGGCTGGGATTCCATTTCCCAGGTGACCCTGATGGCAATAACTTGGGAAGCAATGCGCCATGGTGGGCTCAGATCCCACTGCCAAACTGCTCATATCCAAGCTCTTTTTTTGAACCAACATGACTCCCCAACATTCCCCATCTCCACCCTACAATCACCCTAACTTCATCTTTACCTGCTGCTCTCCCATAAACTTTGTCCCAAAAGAACCATCCGGCTTGATTTGCTTATTTTTTCTAAAATGTCAGCAACTTGAATCCAAAGCTCACATTTTTCATTTTCCTTAAACCTAAGTTTCCATATAATATTGTACAGGAATGTATTTAATACTACTGACAAGACAACCCAGGGTATCACTGGAGGAGACAGATTCTCCTTTAGTGTTTATATAGGTTTAAATCAAGTAAAAATTCTCTAGGCTATCAACACACCAGAGCTGTATACATGTGATTATGTGTGTAGATGAAATTTTTAGAAACAATACTGATTTCAACAAAACCAGCTTTGTTCTTTCACAAAGATGAGGAATCCAAGTAAGATTACTCAAGTTCTTGCTGGAAAGAAAGAAACAGCGATGGATGCATTTCTTCTGTGGCATAATCTATCCCTAGGTGACTTTATCATACGAATCCTGCAACAGTCAGGAAAGCAACAGCAGATAGCCTTTCACTGTCCTAGGGGTCCTATCCAATCACATGAATAATCTGTTGTCTTAAGATTAAAAACTTGAGTTTTTAAAAAATTACCAGGCACCAACCAGGAGATGGCACCATACTTACCATCATTCTGTGGAAACTGAATTCTTCAGGTTACCTTTTCACTTCTCAGTTCCTTCTGCTAATCATACCTGTCTGTAGGAAGCCTGCTTGCTTCAGTTCTTCAATCACAGGTGTTAAGTCTGGGGCAATTTCTTCATATTCTAATTTATTCATCTTAATCCAGCTTAATTTGCGTTGAAAGAGCCTTACATATAACTTCTGACCACTAGCTGTGATAAAAGTTAAGAAAAAATGGTGAAAAAAGAGTACTTCTCAAAACAACATGCAAATTACCATTTACTTTTTAAACCTGAGGGGAGCAAATGTACTCTATTAGGAATACACATATTTTCACCTGATATATAATGATGTCATTTAAAGTCACTTACAAGTCATTAGTCATTTACAAGATTCCAATTTAGTAATGAATATTGGTCACTTTAAAATTTCTAAAATCAAGTCCCCCTATTTTCTAGTCAACATTTCTTCTCTTTTGGAGAAATTCTACCTACAATTCTAGCTATTTTGCTTTCTGCTTTTAGTTTAGCATGCTTTATTTAATTTGGGGTCAAAAGTAATCTGAATTTTCTAAAACAATGCCTAGCTTTGGTAAGGCAGTCATCTCTATTGTATTTCAGTGTTCTGTGCCAACCAACATAATAGACCTGTTTGGTCTATTTCCTTACAGACTGAATTATTTTTAAATTTCTATGAACTCTAAAACAGTGTTATTATATTTTTAAAATTTTCAATATTTATAAAATGCCTGGATTTTGTTTCTTTATACAGGCAAAATCAACTAGCAACAGCTATTTTACTTAAGACATATTGTATATGAGTCTCCATGAACAGCAACAGACAGAATTTATTGAACTTGCACAAGGGAAACTGTTCACACTTCTCAGTTATATGAAAGCCCAGATCTACCAACTACTCAAAAAGTCACATGAATGCAATCAACACACATCCAAAGAACTGTGACCACTCCGGACTGAAAAACCAATATGATGCCTTTATGTCCATATCCTGATGAGAACAGCACAAGATGAAAGCTATATGGATACTTTACACAACTTGCCCAAGAGGTACAGGTCATAAGTAAAAAAATCATACAAGGAATATCCTAACAAATCCACTGCGTGGACTCTCTTAAATACTAGTAGTAGCTGGATGTGGTAGCGCAGACCTGTAATCCCAGCTACTTGGGAGGTTGAGGAAGGAGAATCCCAAGTGTGAGGACAGCCTGGGCAACTTAGCAATACCGAAACTCAAATGACAAAAGTACTGCGAAATATGAGTAGCAATATTTAGGGTATTTTCCTTTTAATCTACTGAGGAGTCGGACTCGATTACACATTACTAGAGGACAGTGTGAAAACCAAGTAATCGGTGTAGCCACCAAATAAGCTATTCCTACCTTGAAGTGACTCAGATCCAAATCCCTGATGGATAGCCCTTTGCAACAGTGCAGTCACACCTTGGTAGCTTTTTCTCCAAACCTGCACTACCACCACTGGCTGCTAATGATGTGAGGCACAAATATTTTTAAAGGTATCAATTTAAGCCTAACAGCTTCCATTACACTTGACTTGAAGAGGCAGAGTCAAATAACTGTGTATTTTTTTTTTAATCTGGCAGGGTCATTTTTCATCCATCAAATGTATGTATAAAAGAAAAATGCTTCCATTGTAATCAAAGTACTGCTGGCACAGTAGACAGCACCAAGACCAAAAGGTCTCTTATATGCACATCCTTGATACAAACCTTGTGGGAGGCGGATTCCCATGAACACTCCTTGCTGTCATTAGATTACTGCCCATCAAATCACCCCTGAATCAGGACAACGTATTTGAAACAAAAATTTGATAGAGGCTGAAGATACCTGATAATTGATAAAATTTAGTTATAATCCCCTTCTCCTCTTCATCAAAGAGTATCATATCATCTTCATTCTCAAGTACAGCTTTCAGCACCATGAGGAAACTCCGAAGGTAATAAGGATGACTTGGTGTCTGAGGTGTGGTACCAGGAACACTGCAGCTTGACCTCTGCTCCAGAGGACTGCTGCAAGTGATTTCATTCAAATCACTCTCACTTGCCAGTTCTTGACAGTTACTCCATTCAGAACCATCACTTGTAGAACTATGAGATTTTGCCTCTGAATTTGACAACTGTTTTTTAACTTCTGAAGCAAAAATCATTTCTATTTCTTCTCGACATGCCTCATGTTTTTCAACACCTTTACCATTTACGTCTTTGACACTCTCCTGCTTTACAAGACTATCTTCTGAAGTAGATTTTAAATTATTCCCAAGGGTTAAATCTGATGAAAATAACATGGGAGCTTTATCTGAGAACCCAGGGGCAAGGGCTGATTCCCCACATTTCTGAGCAGCTTTTTGGTTTTCAGCTTCCACTATTTTACTGCCTTTTACCATACATTCAGAAGTATTTTCTTCCTTTAAAGAATCACATGTAAAAATGTTTTCTTTTTGAGAACTGTTCTCCAAAATTTGATCCTTGTCCTCAATTTCTGAACAGTTATCAATCCAGCTCCTACTACTACCAGCTGTGGATATGGAACTCTGTGGACAATGACTGGTAAATTGTTCATTCTTACTTATTGACCTTCTTGCCTTTATGTATTTTCTGGACAATTTAGATGACAAGCTTCCTAAAGAAATGACTTTCACAGTATGATTTCTCAGCTCATCTTGATTTTTGCACACCAAGGCATCAGTACTTTTAAAGTAAGGACTTGTCTGCTCTTTTGTGTTCATTTTTGCTGAACCACTTTGGGCAGGGCTTGACTTTGGTGGTGACTTTCTTGGTCTTGCATCTTCTAAGGCAGTGCTTGTTAAATCTACTGTGGACACATTTGAATTCACTAAGTCAGCCTGTACTGGATTCACATGAATTACCTCACCATTGTTAGCACACATTTCATCAAGGTGCTGGTTTAAGTCGTAACGGGGCACCATTTTACTACAAATGGGGCAAGCAAGTTTAGCAGGTGGTGCATTGTTAAAATATGAAATAATAGAATTAGATGATCTCTTTTTAATTTTGCTGATTGATAAGCTTCTGCGAGGTCTTTTTTTGTCATGTTTCCCTTCTGACATCATGAGTATTAGAAGAACTGGGTAATCCAAGTAACAAAGCGCAGGCTATTTCTGATGGAAGACAGCAATGCTTTACTTTTACTCTCTTGTCTTGAACTAATAAAAACAGGAATTCTATGAAACCTCATGTTATCCGTTTAAACAGTTTCTTCTTCCTACAAAACAAGACACATGGGTTAAAACCATCTTTTCGAAATTAAACGTGGAAGTCAATATTTCCTGAGATGAAGAAGAACCTTGGGCTTAAGACAGAAGACCGAGCTGGACACCCGCTCTGCGGGCGATCTTACTGTGCCCTGTGTCACTAAATGACAGAACTCGACTTAAGACCTTTTCAGATCTAAAATTACCCGTGGTTGTTTTTCACTACTCCAGATCCTTCCAAAAAACCACTGCATCGGGAGAGATGGTGCCCATGGGCGCGTTCCCACGGCGGCTCCTGCCTCAGGCCAGCAGTCGAAGCCCACAGCCGTCGCGGACACAGCTTCCGCCGCGGAGCCGGGTACAGGACCTGGGAACCGGACCTGGGAACAGGACCGGGTCCGCGCAGCCCCGGCCGCGCGACCCAGCCGCGTCCGCGCCCCGCCCCTTCCTCCGTCCGCCCGGGGTTCTACGCGCCGGCGCTCCAGGCATTCCCAGCCGATCTGCCGTCCCGAGGCCACAGGCTCGGCAAGAGGAGGCTCGAACGATCGATCTCCCTCCTCTCCACGTGAAACTCGCGAGCTGGGGGCTCCCGCTCGCTGAGCCGCTCTCACACGTGGCGGAGACGGACTACCCAGTGCGCCCAGCACGCCTTCTCTGGGGCTGAGAAGATTAAATGGATGTGGTAACAATAGCAAAAGGGAGAGGAGTGCAAATGTAACTAGTTTCAGGGGTCTCTTTATAAGTGGTACGACATTAATTCCAAGTAGACTGTGATAAGCATGCATATTGTAGCTCCTAGAACAACTAAAAATTAATGCAAAGAGGAAAAGCTAATATATTAGTAGATAAATTAAGTTCAAAGCTAGCATATTTGATCCATTTTATTTGGTTAAGAAGGGGAAAAAGTAGAAAACTAAAATCAGAAGGGACCCAGAGAAAATAGCAAAATAAAGGCTGGAGGTGTAGCTCAGTGTTAGAGCACTATGCTTATCATGCCTGAGGCCCTGGATTCAGTCCCCAGAACTACAAATAGTAAATTGGGAAAAACCAAGTATAATCCCATCCATAATTGCATTCAATGTGCAATATTCCAATTAAAAGGTTAAACTTATCAGATTAGACTTAAAATGTTAATTTGTAACTACATGTTATATATAAGCGAAATGGGCAATTTGAAAGTGACTTGCATTATTCAAACACTAACCAAAAGAACTGTAATGCTATATTGAAACAAAGTAGTCTTACTGATGGGAGTAACTACCAGAGATAACAAGGCCATTTCATAAAACCAAAAGGGGCAATTCATAAGAAAGACATAAAAGTCATAAATGGGCATACACCTAGTAACAAGGTTTTCAAGCAAATGAAACAAGCTACACAACTAAAGAAAGAATAGACAAAAAAAAATCACTAGATACAGAATGTTTGAATAAAACTGTCAGTTTTGGACTCATTGAAATATAGAACACTACACTTAACAACTGTACACATTCCTTCCCTTTCCCAGTGGTACAGTTAATTCTAAAACTTCTTCCTGTATATTCTAGGCTTGCACAAATGAATAAATACATCAAAGATGATGGAAGCAAGTTTTCTTACTGTAGATAAAGGTGTTACAAATACAGAAAGATTGAGAGCATGACTATTATCTTATGGGGTTGTTGAATCAGAATTAGAGGTATTGGTATGAACTAATGGATGGCATACATATCACACATTCCTCCCACTTCTACCCTCAGAGACAACCATATTTTTCTGACTCTGTTGAATGGGCCTAGTAACAACGAGCATGCCAAAAAAAAAAAAAAAATTGCGTTCTGCCGATTATTCTAAGAAAAATGGGTTCCTTCAGGAAAAGGCTGATTCCAAGAGAAGTAAAGGATAAGAATGAAACATATTGTAGCAACAGAAAATAGAACAAAGCAAAAATAAAAGTGATATAAACTCTGCAAATATCAAACTACCTCCTTGAACAGATAAATGAATCACTCCAAGTTAACATCCTGATTGTGATTAAATCATGATGGCATAATCAAAGGAAAAAAATTAAGCCAGGAGTGGAAACTGAAAAAAATCTGAATTTCAAAAGAACCACAAAAATATAAACTCCTGGAGTCATATAATATTCAAATCAACACTGAAAACCACCACCTTTGCTAAGGCTAGAGGGAAACCAGGGGATTACTCAAAATAATTGGTTACAGGACAAAGGTATACTGGTGAACTCTATTTTGAATAAAAATAATTACAGTTCAGCATTAGCTGGTGGTATGGTCTGGATATGTCCCTCCAATTCATTTGTTGAAACTTCATCGTTAATGTGATGGTGTTAAGAGGTTGGACTGTTAGGAAGTGATTTAAATCATAACCGCAGAGCCCTAGGGAATGGGATTTAGCACACTGATAAAAGAACTTGAGACTGTAAATTTTGCCCCTTTTTGTCGTTCTGCCATGTGGAAACAGCACAAAGCACCATTTTGAAGCATGGACCCACCCTCACCAGACACCAAACTTGCTGGTGCCTTGATCTTGAACTTCCCAGCTTCCAGAATTTTAAGAACCTAAATTCTATTGTCTATAAATTACCCAGTCTCAGGTGCTTTGATATAATAGCACAAAAGGACTGAGAGAACTGGTGCTTAATTTAGCTCAATACAGCCTACTTCTCCCTTCTTGTAGCCAGCTTCTGCATTAATAAACAAACCTCCACTGGATCTTCACGATTGGCTTCTGTAGATACAAAACAAAACCTTCCTTGCTGCTTTGGGAGAATCTTGTTCTATTTTCTATTCATACGGACTAAGGCTTTAAACTATTTCCATCAAACCATAATGAGATCCCACCAGACAAACGCACTTTTCCTGAATGAGAAGGCTGAAACCATAAGCACCTGGTGGCCACAGCAAGCTCACTGCAGACTGCGAGTCTACCTTTCTGGCTATATTGAGCTTCTGTCACTTCTAATCACACCCGTCCTCTCCGCATCTGATTATGGACAATATAATAGAGCCTATACTAACTCTTTAGTGGGATGACATGAGATCATTTTCCAAAGGGGAAAAATGTAAGCAATATGCATCAAAATGCTACTGTCCGTGAAATGAGGATATGACAATAGGAGGAGAAAGTGAAGACCACCACAGGAACTTCTGCTGTAGATAGCCAGGAGTGAAGGTGGCTGGCTTTGTGCCCTCCTGAGCCTGCAGGCCAGTTATTCTTACTGGTTGGCATGCATGAACTGGCCTGCCCAGTTCATGCATGGGCCTACAGTGGGAAGGCCCACTGTAGGCCTTCCCGGAGAATTCAGTCCTGCTTCACACCAAGAGAAACCCAGGCAGGCTTTCAAAACATGTTTAGAGTTTGTCGCTGCACATATATCTGCCATTAATACAAAGAAGGTTCTCATGAATTTTATTATAAAACACCAATACAGAATATAAGCTTATCTATATATATTATATTCAAAATATATTACAGCTTCAATTTGTGAACAGAAATTTCCTGTTTTTTCTTCTTTTTCTTTTCTGTTTTTTTGGCATCACTGATTTGCATTTTTACTTGATCTTGTAATTTAGAAAAGAATGCCTGAGACGACTTTAGGGCCTTGTCTTTTCCTTCATCCTGCAATTAAAAACAATACATGCTCATGCTATAAAATGTTATCATATATATATATATATAAAACCCAAAATATAAGAGTATGTTATAATTAAGACAATCTATTAAAATATAAACAGGAAAAGAGACTAGAACTACAATACATCAATTAGCATAGAGATATTCTATATATTCTATATTGCTACAATATTCTTAAAATTTAAGGGAGAAGAAAAATAGGTACTAGGACCCAGATTATTGTGAGGACCCTACAGTAATAACTCGATGGTATTTAAGGCTACCGGTGCAGCCAGTCATCAATGTGCTCCCTGACCCCACAGGTTGGCTGCACTGCCAGCTCAGGCTCTCCAGCCAAGGGACAGCCCAATGTTGACCATCCCCTTGCCCTCAAAGGTCTCTGCAGTAATTCTCCTTCCCTCACTCCTACCTTTAATAAGGAAACTTTGCCAGTTTTGGTCAGTTGTTTCAGCTTCTCTGAAGCTGCTGCTTTCGTGTATTTCCCTGTTTGATCTGGGTTGCTCTTTTCAAGCAATTTTCTCCGCTTTTCTTTCTCTTTTATTTTCAAACGCTTTTGATATTTCTTTTTCCTCCGTTCTCGTTTCTTGTCTGTTGCTGTTTTCTCGGCAGCTGTTTTAAGATCTCCAGCTTTATTCTTCTCCTATTAAAAATAACCACCAAATCAGTTAATCTAATCTAACATCAACTCAGAAAAAAAAAAAAAAAAAAGAAGAAACTGCATGCATGGTAGGCAGGAGGACATATTATCTATGGTCCAGCACCTGAGGCTACAGAGCTACCTGTGTTTCAAACAGCTATGCTCTAACTCTAAAACCTGGAATGTGTTCTTTAACAGAACATACTCATAGAGACAGTTCAGCCTCCAAACTACTTCACAAAGGCAGCACGGATAGCTAGGGTCTTAAGTTCACATTATCTGCAAACTTAACATCACTGTTGGTATTCCCATCTAATTACCACAAAAGTCTGACTGGATAACTAAAAACTGCTTTTGTAATAATTCTTAGCCCTGTACCTCCTAACAATGACTGAAAATAGAGACTAGTGTTTAAATATTGTAACATACCAATTTGATTACAAACTTGTCCTCCTGTATTTACAAGGAACTGGTCCTAGGACCATTACGGGTACCCCCAATCTGCAGATGCTCAAGTCCCTCATATATAATGATGAAGCATTTGTGCATAATCAACACACATCTTCCCTTAGATAATACCTAATACAAAATAAAATCCCATGCTAACAGCTGCTGCACTATACTGTTTAGGGAATAGTGACAAGGGTCTGTACACATTCAGCATATAGTTATATATTTGCAGTGCTGGGATTGAACCCAGGGCTTCACACATGCTAAACAAGCATCCTACCACTGAGCTTTAACTCCAGCGCAGATCCAACTTTTTTCCTGAATATTTTCAATTTGTGCTTGGTTGAATCTATGGATGCAAAACCCACAAATATGGAGGACTGATTATACCTAGAAACAGCTGATATATAACAAAAAATACAAATTTAAGGAAAATGACACTAAACAAAAGGAGACCTGGCAATTATCAACTAATTGTAAGCAGATACTGAATGCTTTAGCAGTGGCTCCTTACCTTGATTTCCTCTGGGGCCAGGAGGGCCGCATCACTGACACTCACTGGAGCTACTTCTTCCATGGTTATGGCTGGCAGATTTGAAACAACCTTAATCTCTGGTACAGGCTAAAAAAGACAGAATATATTTAATGGGAAGTGAGAAGTAGCCCTAACATATACCCACATATATATGCAACATTTTATGGAAAGTATTTAAAATGTTAAATGTGTTGACTGCTCAAGCTAACCAGAATGATAGCAGTACCAGCAGGCAGCACAGGATGTCTCTGAAATCCTATGAGAGTAGGGTCCTTTAGGGTCTTCTGTCTCAAATAAATTAATAGCATTTATTTCTACACTTTCACATGGCATTTTGGCCATATTCAAATGTTACTTTTTTCATCTGCTGCTAAACTACTCTCATCTGCCACCTATATGGACATAATCATATCTTAAGATTTGATAAGATGATTGATTTCTGTTAGTATTATCTTATCTTTCATTACAGAAAGGAGCTAGCATACATTAGAGAAATATGCAAAGAAAACGCTAATGGGAACAAGAATAAAAGTACAAACTACTTTTTTCACATATTTTATGGGTGCATTAAAATTGTATGTAATGACAGAGAATACTCAACTCAAATTAGAAGCCTATCTATACACAGACAGGCAGAGAACCTCAGAAATGTCAACAATTATTATACATGTACATGTTCATTTCCAACTATAGTATATGATGGAATTACAGAGAAGATATGAGCTTGGGGAATGAATGAAGGGGGTAAATCCTGGTCTAGAATCGACCTCAACTTACTATCTCACTATGTTAATATCCATGTATGCATGATTATGTAACAATAATTCCCTCTAATATGTAAGTCTATGTCGAATAAAAGAAACTGTATGTAATGGTGGGAGTACAGACTATTTGAAAGAAATTTTCTCATCTTCCAGCCTCTGATATCTTTATAAATATAAATATGAAATGGTATCGCTCTTGAAAAAATAAAACAGTATCAAAATAAATCAAACCTATTAATTATGAAAAGAATACAACACTAACTGAAAAGCCATTTGCTTTTTGTATGTTTGTTTGTTTTTTATTGTTGTTTTTCTCAAGAGAACCCTCTAAGAAACCCAAAAGTCAACACAGGATTTGTACTGATTATGGTCATAAAAGAACAGTTAAGCTAGTGTTCTTTGAATCTAATTCTTCCATCTCCCTGTGATGAACACTAATGATAAAGAGCAAAGGACAATGACTACAGACCTTCTACTGCCTAAGTGGGGAAAAGCTGCGGGACAGGAAGGAACAAGACTGAAATTTAGATAACCAAGCCCCTACTCCAAAGCAGGTCAACAAATCCACTGACAATATTTTCCTTTCCACAGTCCTGTCCATATTCCAGCTCACTAGCGAGGTTTTTTCCCCCCAGCAAAACTTGACAAGAAACATAAACAAGCTAGAAAAACAGGATCCTAACTTCTAAGAAAGAGAAAAACATCAGTATGTAAAAGGAATCATTTGGACCACAGTTCAATTATGTATTAGGGACACTGTGTTCTAGTCTAGAATTTAAAGAAAAATATGAAAAAAATGGAGATGTCCAAAGACAACAAAAGATGATGAGTGATGACTGGTAAATGAGGTCTACAGAGATAGTATGTGAAAAACCAACCTGAATGTGAAAAAAGAATATCAAGGAGGGACCAATACTGGCAATTTGTATTTCTGAAGAGGAAAATATTTAAATTGAGTCAAGTAGAAAGGAACACATTCACTCCCCCTTCAATTGTGATTCAAAAAAATGCCTGAGGGCTTCCCTGTCAGGGAAGCAGGTTGAGAGAAACACAGTAGTAAAATAGACACATTTTGTGCTGGCCAGAAAATGAGTAGAGAATAACTAGCCCAGTGGTTGCAAAGGTGCTATGGAATGAAGAGGGAACAAGCAAGGTTTATTGACAGATGCAGGGAGAAGGGACGGAGGCAGAATACTCAAGATAAAGGATCAGGAAAAACCTTTAAGGACCAGGAAGGTGCACAGCCTGAAATCCAAAAAATAAGGAGATAGTAATGCAAAAAAGCAGTAGCAGCCTGTTGGGGCAGGGGAAGAGCACTGTGTGAGGTGAGGGACAGAGTGGTTCGAAGAACTGGAAGTCCAGTGCAGCTGGGGGTAGCAAGCTAGGTAGGCCAAAAAGGCAGGACAGAGCCAAACCAGAGAGTCTGGCCCAGGAAGGGTTTAAGTTCTTTAAATGAAACCACAATGGTTTCATAAATTCTACTCATCCCTTCATCTGCTTACCTTATACAGCCAATACTAGGCACTTTGGAAACCTAAAAATGATATGCTATGAACACACACATATACACAAATAGGTGATAAAAGCTTACTATCTGTTCAAGATAACAAAATACTTATGCAGGAAAAATCACATAACCATCAACAAATCAAAAGGGATCTCGGAGATCACTTCTATAGAGACAAAAAATCATTTGCCTAAAGCACAAAGCTAGTTAAGAGAACTAGACTTAGGTTTGTGACTTTCAGACTAGTCTACAGTTCATAACATTCCATTTGAGAGTAACACAAGAGACACAAAAGGGCAATAGGTTATCAAGTACCAAAAGGATGATTCAAGCATGTTTTATGGGGTCACGGATGGTGCTGAGTAGGAGATGAAAGTTCATGAGCAGGTAGGTCCTGTGTCCAGCCTTTCAAAGAGTCAGACAGAGGGGAAGAGCATTTGACTAGGACTGGCCAAGGGGAGGAGCATCCTGCAAATCAGACAGTATAACCCACTCACTGTTAGTTCTGCTTCTCCCACTGCCTAAACCTGCATGTGTTCATCTGCAAAATGGAAACAGTAATACCTGTGTCAGAGTTTCATGCACTGCAAGCTAATACGGCATTAAGTACCTCTTAATTAATGCAAGGCATAAACAATGGCTTGTCCCTATACCCATCACACAAATGAAAACACAACTGAGAGGGTGGAGAAAAGAGGTGCCCCTGTGACTAAGCTGAGGGTCTAGCAGGCACTCACTGGAGATCAGGTTGGATCAGTAGTGATAACCAGAATTATCAAGGAACCAGAAGCAAGTCTCTTCAGCAGGGTCCTGTCTGCAATTTACAGGGAATTGCTAAAGGACTGAATTTTGAAACCAAATAAAGAGCTAGTCTCACGGAAGCTTGCATAGTTTTATTAAGGTCATACCTGCTCTATCTACATACTAAACTGTTACCACACTTACTGGTTTAGGGATGAAGTGGAAGTTTGACAGGGCATCCAATTTTAAGAACAGAGAATCCATCATCTTCTGAATTTCTACATGCTCTGGATTTTCTTCTTCTGCTGTTTTTTGCTTAGGAAATAAGGTCAACAACATCAGAGAAACAAGTTGAAAAATATGTCATACTCAAAACACTAAAGACCAATGAGGATATTCAAAATTTCTCAGCACCAAGGCTTCAGCTATTAAAAAAAAAAAAAAAGCAATACCCCAAAGGAAAATAACAGGTATTATTAGTACAACGGTGCCAGCACCTAGAGACATTCATTTTAGGAGCCATGGAAACTATACCTCTAACATTTAGAACTTAAAGTTTAATTCCATTGGAATTTTCTATCAAGAACTACGCAATTTCCACTAGAATGGTTACAATTAAAAAAAGAAAAAAAGGAAAATAACAATTATTTATTTATTGTGAGGATGTGAAGAAATTAGACCCTGTATATTGCTGGTAGGAATGTAAAATGGTGTGGCCACAGTGGCAGCAAGTCTGGCAATTCCTCAAAAGGTTAAATGGAGAACGACCACATGCCCCAGAATTTCCACTCCTAGACATACACCCAAGAGAATTAAAAATGCCCACTTGAACAAAAACACTTACATTACTTACATTGCACTATTTGCAACACCTAAAAGGTGAAAACAGCCCATTAATGGATTAGTGGACAAAATTGTGGCATATATACATATATATGTCAATGGAATATTATTCAGCCATGAAAAAGAGAAGTATTGATGATACACACCATAATCTCAAAAACATGCTAAGTGAAGGAAGTCACATACCATATGACTCCATTTATACAAAATGTCCAAAATATTAAATTCACAGAGCTAAGACACAGATTGGTGGTTGTCAGAAACTAGGGTGAAGGAGGACTATGGAACAATTACCCAATGGGGTTGACTAGTTTAGGGATAGGAAAATGTTTCTAAACCACACAGACGCAGTACTTGCACAACACATACTAAACATTCCTGAACTGTTCACTGTTAAGTTAATTTTATGTCTTACATCATGTTAAAAAGTTCTGTTTCTTAAAAAGAAAAAGAACTAAAGTACTAACATAGACTTCAGAGAATTATTCAACTGCCCATTTGGACTATAGGGACTTTTCCCCTTTTATTTATAGGTATTTTGTTAAAGATTTATTTTGATTAATAACACTGAAAAAATTGACAGCAACTTTAACTACTAAGGAGAAAAGGCAAATTTCATACATTTTTCTCTTGGACCCAAATGCTTATTCTAACAGGATAATTTTTTATTTGCTTATTTTTTTTAAAACAGGGAGGAAAAAAATAGAACTCGTAAGGATTGGCTCTCTGCCTCCATGAACCTGATGCCAAGAAGCAGCCACATGTTTCTGAGGTCTGTCATCAGCATCTACCTACCAACCATGTCCAGGTATTCTACCTGGACCTTTGTCCTTGACTACTGTTTCTTACTATTTTAATATAACTCACATGCCCAGGAATTTAAGACCAACAGTTAGACACTGGACAACAGTTAGACGCTGGCTCAGAAGACAGGAAAAAAAACTGTATGTCTTTTCACCTCATCCAAAGCAATAATATCTGTGACATCATATATTTGATATAATTTTTCTGATCCACATTACATACACAACTGCAAGGCTCCCTGACGTGCTGTCCACCATCACCTTGCTTATTAACTTTAGTATGGATACCAAACCTCAGGAAATACTGATCATCATCCCAACACTACCTCCTAATGAAATGGGTCTAGCTAATTTAATTAATATACTAGAACTCCAAATTCACACTCAAGAAAACTTAATTGGCTATTGACTTCCAAGAAAAAATAAAACTATCATTTATAGAGCTCGAGTAAGCTGTTGTATTACTTATTTAATTTTTAACTCTCATGATTACCGAGAGTCCCTTCAAAGCAGCCAGGAAATGGTGCAGCAAGCATCAACTGAAGCTGTTTGTACATTGCCCTTCAACTACCACTTTGGATTGCAAGGCAGCCAGGAAGTAGTTCTGTTCAAATATGTCCAGTTCTCCCACTTTACAAAGGCATCAGGACACTGGTTTACTGATATTGCTTGAGCAGCATCAACTAATACAACCTGATAGCAATTTTATAAGGCTGTAGCAGAATAAAAATGCCATCTGAATATGGTCACATATTAACCATATTCCCAATAAATCCAATGTGAAGTAATAATTCAATTATCTTCTTTGGGAACATGACCTTGTCCTGCTGTTTAACCATAGATTACTTTTGCAATTTAAGATCAAGAAAAAATAACCCTCCAAACCAGGAAGAATTCAAAATCATATATCAATAATTTCAAATATCAATGATAAATGATCTTAAAAATTATAGCACTATTCAATTGCTGGAAAGTTAGTAATAGGCTGTGAAAGAACATGGCAATCAATGTCTAACTACAAAGCAAACCTCCTGTCCCTTCACATTCAATGGAAATATAATCTTCATATTCCAAGCATGCTCCATCTCACACTTAAATGAGGTGACAGAAGAGCTGTTTCAGGATTTTAACCGTCACAAAACATCTGATTCTCTTCTTGGTTCCCTTAATAATAATAGCTTTGCCTTGGAGGCCTCCTTACCTGGTTGAGTTTGATGTATTCCTGTTCGTATATTTCAGCAAGGCTCAATTTACTCTTCTCATGGTCTAATGTTAAACGCTTTTTATATTCGTATGCATCTTCTTTAGGTTTTTCTTTCCGTACTACATCATCCCAAGCCTGAATTGTACAGCATAGGTGGAGCAAGTTAACACGATGATAATTTATTTTTAGGTTTACGTAAGAATTGTAGCAAAAAGAGGCAATTTTCAACCTAAGCAATCATTATTCAAATTACAAACAATAAGTGTTATGAAAAACAACGAAGACATTAACTCAGATATCCTTTTCAGCTTTCATTTTAAATAAGTCTTCTGGTTACCAACTTTAATTCCACATTTCCTCATTACAGTTAGCATAAAAGTCAAGTCTTGGGTTCATCTTATTTCATTTCAACTTTTAAGTTACTGTGCATAAGGCACCCTCTTCCTTCATATCCCTGTATTTTAGACAAAAGTACCGGTAAACATTATGCACACATGTTAAGGTCATCTCTTATGGTGCATGTCATATATTTTTTATTCCAAGTTTACAAAATCAGATCAATTCTTAAACAAATATTCTTTGCTAGGTTATTAACACTTGAAAAGAATACTCTCTTGACTTGTTATCCTAGATACTGTGCTTAGATCAAGGGTTCCGGGTGTGACTATGGCAAGTCAAATACCAGTCACCACCCCTACCACCCAATAAGGTCTGCAAGACTCTGAAAGGAAGACAGAGGCAATGGTTTCCAGTTACCCTCTCCCCTCAGGCACAATGCCTATCTTTCTTGGTTACTAGCAAAGAGTAGCACCTCACAACAAAATGTGAAGACAACCTGAGTCTATTCATTCCCCTGTCACAACCCTGCACCCTGCTTTCTTTCAAGATGGAGTCTGGCTATACTGGCCAAGTAACTTGTCATCCTCCTACCTCAGCCTTCCAAGCAGCTGGGATTACAGGTGCACACCACTGCACCTGGCTCCTTAGTCTAGTCTTAACTCTTTAAAGTGAAGAACACTGAGTGGAAATGAAGAGAGCAGTATTACTTCTACTCAAATCCTCTCCTGTTACTTCTAAGAACTTTAGTGAGAGCTAAATTCAATTTCTTTAGTACTGACCTGATCTCGTATCCTCTGCTTAATGATATCTTCTAATTGGACGGTAGTTTCCTCTGTGATCACAGGTGCTAAGTGAAACACAACATGTTTTTATTAGAAAGAAACATACTAGATGAGTGATTTTCAAAGTGTGGTACTTAGACCTACAATACCTGGGAACTTGCTGGAAATGTAAATTCTTGGGCCAACCCTGTACTTCCTAAATCAAAGTGAGGAGGGGGATAGCTATCTATGTTTTTAAGATGTGTTCTAATATTCCCTCAAGTTTCAGAACCACAAAACTAGAATATTATGTGGTAATAAGTCTTTTTATTTTCTTTTTTTTAAAGAGAGGGACAGTTAGAGAGAGAGAGAGAGAGAATCAATTTTCACTTAGTTTTTCATGTGGCTTTTGTTGATCTGACACTTAATTATGTACATGGTACTGGGGCCTGAACCCACATACTTGCGCATGCTGGACAAGCTCCACAACCGCTGGGCAAGCTCCGCAACCGCTGAGCCACCACTATAGCCCCAGTAATAAGTTTTAATCCATCTATTCCATACACTTGGGAACTTCTCCCCTCTTTTCCATTTTTTCTTTCACTGAAATAAAATGGAACCTTATTTGGACTAAATGGGCATGGCAAAGAATTTAATGACATGACCAGGGTTTTAGGGTGAAGTTTAAAATTTAGTCAGTGGACTATGACAGAACGCAAGCCTTAGAAACAGCACGTCACGAAATCTGATTACAGACTACCTACTGGTTCCATTAGTGTAGCAGTGACATCTCTAATTGGATTAATAGTATTTACGGTTATGTAGGAGAATGTCCCAGTTAAGTATGAAAATACTTAAAAGTGAGTGTTACGATACTAGCAACTTGATTTTTAAAAATTCAGAGGAAAAAGGCACATACACAATCACAGATATACACAGGAGACAGAAGGTAAAGATGGCAAAACGTTAACAACTGGGGAATACAGTTGAATGGCATGGCATACAGACACAGTACTATTTTTTCAACTTCTCTGCACGTTTGCAAGTTTTTAAATAAAAGGTTGGGGAAAAAGAAACATCACCCCAAATTTTCTATGAAACAAACTGCAGAAAAAGCATAGAAATGAACACTTTACAGAAGCCCAGCAAATGCCATACCCATCCGGACGGCATGGTCAAAGTGCAGGGTCTCCTCTAGAAGACTGTTCTCGGGTCGCTTTTGTGCTGTCACTTCCCCTTGAAGCTGCCAAGGCTTTTTTCCCAATAACTCTTTTTCTAAGGATGCAATTTTTTCATTCATCTAGGGAAGAGATAAAGGAGTTTTTACTTATAAATTAAACTTATACTCATGTAAAAGGAAATATTTTAATGAGGGAAAGAAGGGCTGGAGTGGTAGCTCAGCAGTTAAAGTGCTTGCCTGGCACGCAAGGACCTGGATTCAAACCCCAGCACCATGTACGCAACTAAGTGTCAGAGAAACAAAGGTCAGAAGAAAAATTAAATAAAACCGATCCTTTTTCTCGCTCTCCCTTTAAAAAAAAAAAGTGCAAAAAAATATATTATTCCTCAATGTAATTGTTTCCTTCTTATAATCTTTTATTATGCCAATGACTCATTATTCCTGTTGTCTCAGAAGGGTGAGCTGTAGACAATCTATCTTCCCTATTTATTGGAAATGCGTATTTATAATGTACTGAATTTCCCCAGATACACTGGAATTTAGTATTTAATAAAAACACTGGTTATTTAGTATTCAATAAACATTTAGTATTTCTAAGATCTATTCTACCCAAATAATCTATTTATTCACAATCCACTATCAATTTTAATTAAAAGCATTCTTTTTTTTTCCCCTTCTTTTCTGTGCTGGGGATCAAACCCAGGGCAGCTTTAAAGGTGCAAACATTCTACCACTGAGCCATACCCCCAGCTCTCTAAAAGAATTTTTTATTAAAATATTATATGTAATGGAGCCTGACTCTTTGACACCACACACAAATTCTCCAATTTATAAAAGCAATAATTTATATAGACTTTGGACATTTTCTCTTATTTGTGATTTTAAAAGGATATTTCTAGAATTTTACCATTATGCATGATGGCAGCTTTTGGACAGATACATTTGTACTTCACAAGGAGTAAAACAAAACAAGAAATGGATACTGAATTTTGTCAAGTCTTTCTGACATATACAGAGGTGACCATAAGGTTGTTAACCTCTTAACAACCAAGAATTACATTAGACTCCTAATACTAATCAAAAGAATGAGGCCCACTTACCTGTGTGGTATTATTTTTTCATTGTGCTGTTTTGAATTTTTTGTGACACTATTCATACATGAGAATCTGTGTGTGGTGTGTATGTGTGTGTGTGTTTTAATGCCATCTTTGTCAGGTTTAGCTTTCCATCTTGTTAAATTTCATAAGAAAAAAGTTTGGGAGTTTTGCTTTACTCTTTATACGTGGAAATTGTCTAAAAACAGCATTACATTATTTACTTCTGAAGGTCTGATATAATCCCACAATAAAACCAAACCTTTCTTTTTTCAGGGGAGGGCAGGAGAAGTGAGGTAGGAGGGCATACTTATTGCAAAATTATTTTCTTTCATGGTGCTTTATTTTCTACAGACTTTTAAGAACAATCTGGCAATCATGAATTTAATTCAGATTCTCAAACTTTTTATAATTATATAATTATTTTGGTATCTTGTTATCTTTCATTATCTGCCTATTCTCATTTCTAATTGTATAATTTTAAGGTAGACAAATGAGAGAGGCAAATGACTGGAGCCAAATTACATCTACTAAAAGTAGATGACATGGGGGCTGGAGCAGTGGCTTGGTGGTTACAGTGCTTGCCCAGCATGCGCGAATACGCAAGTTCAAACCCCAGCACCATGTACTCAGCGAAGTCTTGGAGCAGTGAAAGTCACATGAAAAACTAAGTAAATTAAGAAAAGAATTGTTTCTCTCTTTCTCTCTCTCTCACTGTCCCTCTCTCTTAAAAAAGAGAAAAAGAAAAAAAAGTAGATGACATGTCATCTGTCTGAAATCATGCCATAAGCAAACAATTTTTATCAACTTTGTGTTTGAGATGGTTCTAATTAAAATTCAGGCTATGTGACACTCACAAAAATAATTTACAGAGCACATTAAAGAGATAAGCAGTATTCTCCAAGGAAGCTAAAGAAAGGCTCAAACGATGGCTAAGCAGAGGAGACATGTCATAGTAATAAAGACATCAGACACAGAGAAAAGAAACAAAGGTTTTAGTGCCCAACTGAAAGTCAGAGGCTGAGAAATGCAGGCACTGACTTTTGCAAATTAGAAACTTTCAGTGTACATCTACATATACTGTGTTTTAGAGAGTTATCACAAGGTTTTTTTTTTTTTAAAGAGAGGGACAGTGAGAGAAAGAGAAAGAGGGAATCAATTTAGTTTTTCATGTGGCTTTTGTTGCTCCCACACTTTGCTGTGTATGTGGTGCTGGGATTCTAACCCACATCCTTGCACATACCAGGCAAGCACCATAACCACTGAGTCACTGCTCCAGCCCAAGATTTTCATTCTTAAAGCACAGTTAGTAGTTCCAACAGGAAAACTAGGATACATTAGACTATGAGTTCCAGCCACCTAAATCACATTAAAAAAATGTTTTTAAATTCCTAATAATTACCTTCTCCTGTCTTTTTTCAAAAGAGGATTTAACTTCATCAGAATCTTTCTTTACATTTAACACATCTGTATCTTCAGTTTCCTTATCATCTGGCAAAGCAAAGGTGACTCTTTTAGAACCTTTATGCTGTTCACCATCTTCATTTTCTTCAAGGTCATTATCTTCATCTCTATAATTCCAAAACATGTATCAAAGAAAAAAAACACAACTTTTCACTAACAAACAAAAACAAAATTTCCCATATTGAAGTTCTTTGTATACCCAATGTCACCAAATTATTGAAAACTTTCAAAGTCATCAAGTTATTAAAGAACAGAAGGCATTACTTAGGTGAAATGCTATGTAGGAAATGAGCAAGAAGTGCTCGAAAGTGCAAACAAATCTTTCATCAATCTTTAATATAAATTTCTTATGTCATGAAAATGACCTTAGAAGATTTTATTGGTACAAAACCCAAATCATAGCTCCATCCTTGTAATAAAAGTTTGACTGTTATTGCCAGCAATATTTTTCATCATCAAATGATCTCTAATGTCCCTTTAAATTCAGAGAATTTCTTCAAGCTATCTTGAGATAATCCGAAATTAGAGAATCTATTATTTGATCTTAGAGATTCTAACTGCTTAACACAACTATAGTTGACAACTATGAACATTCATACATGATTGGGCAATTCCAACTTATGATGTAAACGGTGATTCAAGATACTCACGTTTCAGAAATGCTTTCTTCTTCTTCCTCCTCCTCTTCAACGTCTTCCTCTTCTTTGTCTGAACCCAGTTCATCTTCAACATTTACCATGTCTTCATCACTTTCAACTGGATCAAAAAAATCTTTGTATTTCAGATTTCTTGAACTTTTACCTGACTAAAGATCAAAAAATCATTTATAAAAGATAGAAAAATACATGAAAGCATGCATACGTGTATGTATACCTTACTTTTCTACTTTAACACCAACCGCCAAAAATAATTAGGGAAAACTGGCAACTAGTAACACTATCATAAAATCACAAGAGGAGGAATATAACAAACTGTATGGAAGTAGACATCCGTTTGTACATATACACATATTTTATACATACATTGCTTTCCTACTTTAATACTACCAACCAAAATATAATTAGGGGAAACTGGCAACCACTAACACTACCACAAAACCATTAAGAACTACAATGTAACAAACTGAATGGAAGTACAGACATATTTATAACTGACAAGAACACACTATTCATGTCTCTAATTCTTCAAACTGCAATTATTTACAAAACTATGGAAGAATTAAATGCTTTCATTCCCAATTATTTTTAGTTTTTGCTGAAAATATTTGAAAGAAAATTTCAAATACCTCTAACGCATGATTTTGTTCTTAAGCTACATATCAAGACAATTGTTTTGAGATAAGGAAATGACAGCTTCAGTTTAATTTCATCAACTTTTTTCAGCTGATCTAATATTTTCTTTGTGCCCTGGTGAATTTTGATTTACTTTAAAAGTCAGTTAGGGAAACAGAACAAAATCTTAATTGAGAAGAAAGTATTCTTTCTCTTTGGCTCTCCCAAAACTTTACCTTAAGTTTTTGATTTCCAAACAATTCTTCCTCATCATCATCAGAATCAATGTCTTCGAACAAGTCAATATCTTCTTTCTCCTCCTCATCATCTTTTTGTTCTTCTTCTTTTTCTATGTTCTCCAAAAAGGTCTCCATTTCAGATAGTTTGAAAAATTTATCATCTACTATGGACTTTTCTCTTGATTTCCCTGGAAGTTTATTTTGCACCTTGCTCTGCTGTTCCAATTTGCTAATATCAAAGTCAAGATCAGAATCCTCATCACTGAAAACTGGGCTTTTCCTCAGATCAAATCTGCTTGAGTTTTGGGTTTTCTCATCCGTTTTAGAATCATTACCACCAATATGTGACTCTTCCTCTTCCTCCAAATCTTCTAAGTCCTCCTGGTTATCAGCCTCCAACTCTGAGCCATCCTCTTCACACTGCTGTTTATTCTTTGAGAGAAGACTGATGTCTTCATTTTTAATCGTTTCACTAATTGCATTCTGAAAGTATTCTAAAACTGGTTCATTTTGCAATTCCAGTTGTTGCCAAATCTGCTCATCATCAAAATTCTTTATCACAAGTTTTTGTAAAGGATTTCCAAGAACCCTACCATTCTCCAGTATTTTATTGAAGTCATAAATAACTTTTGTTAAAGAAGTGAAGTTTGATGCTAATCCATCTTGAATCCTATTCAGGGAGAATATCAAAGGAGATATAAAATTTATAGGTAGTAATTTCACAATACCCTGAATTAAAAGAAAAATAGAAGGCCCAACTCCTGTGCAGTATGAAACATCCAGTTTCAATTTTAAGGACAGTCTGTATCCCAACAATACATTACCTTTCTGATGAGGCACAGTGATATATATAAAAAGTATCAACTAGGTATCTGAACATGTTCTACACATTCCAGCAGGAAAACAAGTATCATCTATTTACCCAAAGACTTGAAATAAATCCGCCTTAAATTCTTAACTCTGCTAGCATTATATTAAACTCCAGAGGCAACATCTGCTTTGTCTAGAGTACTTGAGGAAGACCTCTATGGAGATGTGATATCTGAGGAAAAAAAACCTACAAATAAGGAGACTGTTACAGAGAGCTAGACACATGTATTCTGGGAAGAAAAGGCCAAGAACAAGTTCTCTGAGAATGAGTTTGGTGAGTTGGGTCAGAGCCGCGAATATCCTAAGCATGCTGGATTCCCAATATAGTTTGGAGATACAACTGACATAATCGTTTAGATGCAGAGAGAAAGACGAAGACATCAAAGAAGTCCATTAGTATGTAGAGCGGCAACTGAAACGACTCGAGAGTCACCTCCTGACACAGGGAACGTGGGGAAGGGACAAGCGGGTAAACACTCCCTCTTCCTCCCCTACGGAATTTGCCGGCTGGCCGCAACGCACTCCCACGCGAGAACAGGGCGGCTCTCCGAGCCCGGTATCCGAGCACTTACGTAAGGAAGCATTCGGGTCGGCTGGTGGCTTTATCGACCTCTCTCAGACAGCGCTCCAGGGTCCGTCGACGCCAGACCCGAGGAGCCATCGCCGTCCGCAACTCTAGGTACCACACCTCACGAAGGGAAGAAGGCCGACCCGGAAGAGATTCAAACGGAAACTCCGCGGCAAACAGGAACCTAGCGCAACTCGCAGCTCCTAGCCGAAGGTTCCGCGGCGCATAAGTTCCGGACCCACCCCAGCTGGAGCCAGCGGTAGCGTGAGAACTCCCCCCCCCCCCCCGGCTTGCGAAGGGGGCGGGGCAAGAAGCCGAAAATAGCTAATGGCCTATTCAAACGCCTTTGAACTTTTCTCCGAACTTTGTTTTGTGTTCCGGAGCGGCCCATCACTAGTGACGCGTGGTCGCTTTACGTTTCTGCTTTGGCTACGATAGGTGGCTTCAACAACCGTGCACTGTTCCCAGAGGACGGTCGCGCCCTGCATTCGTAGGAAGACGTACACATTCAAAACGCCCCCTAGCCACTTCCGTCTCCGCCCTTTAGCTTCGTGCTCCGCCCCCTCCAGGTTGTCCCGCCCCTCAGCCGCTTTTCTCGCGCGCTCTGCGGCCTGTCGTAGTTACCGGGTGGCTTCCCAAGATGGCGCGTGTGTTGACGGTCGCGGCGCAGGCGGCCCTGGCCGTAGGTGAATACCGGGCGCCTTGGGGAAGGCCGTGGGGCGGGGGCGGAGGAGACCGTGGGGTGGCCAACCACCTGGGTCTAATGCGTCCTGCCCGCCAGAGCCGCCTTTTGCAGCCTTTGTCAGCACCTTAGCCAGCCGGTAACAGCGGGGGTGGGGGTTTCCTTATTGTCGGTGAGACTGCTCCAGTGAGCCGAGTGCACGGACAGGCAAGGCAGGGACGGAAGAAAGTGAAGTAAGTGGAACAGGGACCGAGTGTTACTTCACCGCACACCCAAAGACGCTGGAGAGAAACCAGGAAGAGGGCTAGTCCCGAGAGAGACCAGCCGAATTCAAGCCTGTGCAGTGACCAGCAGGAACTCCCGAAAGGCTGTGGGGTGAAGAATACCGAAGGAATGCTTTACCCACGTTCCCTAATATCTTTATCATCCTGTGCATAAACAGGAAATCTAAAGGACAGATTTGGCAGTCCCTCGAGGTGTTTCCACCTGCACTTTTTTTGTTTTGAATTTTTGTAATGGCTAAATGGAATTCGTGATGACAGGTGCTTAAGTTTCCTGAATCTCCCACTTTCTCCCATCTCTTCATGAAGGCAAGCACTTCCCTTAATCAGAGATGTCCTGTTAGAAGTAAGTTCAAAGTGGTAATTCCCAGAGCTTCTCCTTAACATCTGTGGCACATCCTTCAGCCAGCACCTTCAAGAAGTATTCAGGGGAATGAACTTTTGTTAACATTAGATTTCTCTCCTAAAAAGGGGCCCTCTGTACTCAGCCTATTGAAACTTGCCTTTTTGTCTTCAGCTAAAACCCCATCTCAGTCTGAATCAGTTCATTATTGATCCCTCTAACCTTTCTCATTAGTCACAAATCAAACAAGTCACCAGGGTTAAGTGATGAACTGCATGCAAAGGAGAATTGTACCCTAATGCGTTTAGCTGTCTCGACACTTAATCAGTTTTTAAAATATATGTATGCACATATATATACGTATGCACATAAAAAAGTATTTTATCAACACTCTGAACATAGTTGTTAAAATGAATAGCTAACAGGTAATATTCAGGTTTTGTTAATAACTCACGGTATTGCTTTAATACAAAAAAAAAGGTCAGCGTCGTAGCTCACGTACCACCACATGTAGCTTATTTTTAAAAATAAGGAAAATAATTTTATCTGATGCATATACTTATTGTGAGGCTTAAATAAAATAGTGTCCTCACTTTATTGGTCTTCGTGACCATTATTTCAATGGCCACAAGCACTAATGGGCAGAGTCAGACTACCACGTGGTGCACTTAACACTTCATTATTTGTAATTTCAGTTTAGTTAGGCAGAATTACAGATTTAGACAAGACTATTTAGTAGCATTGATGCATAACTCTTAACAATGAAATAAGCCCATAGGTCTGTATCTGGATGATCAGGTAAAATCAGCTAGATTTTACCCTATAGGATTCTGTACTTTAATGTTAATAAATCCCTCCTATGGATCTAAGGGTGGATTGTCCCCACTCATCTGTGGAGGTGGGGACTAGACCCTGGACAATGAGAAAGTTGGTCTAGTAACATGAGTTAAACCCAGATAAGATATAATGCTTTATAATCTAATATCCTTTTTTAGAGTTATAAAGGGAAAGGGAAGGGAGGGATAAGGGAGGGTAATTGGGGGGGGGGCACTTCTGGAGATAATTGCAATATCCAGAATATTTACACATTTTATACACATTTTATATTATTTTGTTAAAATCGTGTAAGGTTGTTCAAAAAATAAATTAAAAAAAAATCCCTCCTATGGACAAAACATAGAAATGCCTAGAGATGATTTAGAACATACCAGCTTTGGGGCTAATAGCCAGCTTCTAGGTTCTTAAAAGGCATAATGTTGTATAGTCTCCATTTCATTATGAAATTAAAAGAAGCTTCCAAAAATCAATAGTCATGAGCAGTATGAGCTGGAGGATTATCATAAGTAACTAATTTTAACTCAGAAAAATTGGCGCTCTATTTTTCTACATCAAAAAGTGATCAGAATACTATGCTTCTAGTAACTTCCAGTAGCAAAACTACAACATGACCCCAGTAGTCACTAGTCAAATACTATCAAGTGTTCTCAAATCAGAGCCTACACAGTTTTCCAGAGAGGAAGGAAGTGAGTAGTCTCCTTATCATGAAAAAATGTAAACTGTGCCTTAGTGAATGAAGCAGTGAATATAAAAACACTGTGTACCAAGGTATTTCCTATTACCAGTTATTTTAGCTATTGAATGAGATTGTAACATAGCAACACTGTGAATGGGGTAGGTACACTGTAAACTTTTCCATGGAATCCTCTAAAAGCATAAAATGTATTAGTAGTCAAGAGTTGCTACATTTGTAAACAAGTTATTGATGTAACCTTTTTAAAAGTGCTAGTACTGATGATCCATGGTATTTATTATTTACATTGTGTTAGGCACTTTTTTTTTACCCTTTTATATGTATTAACCGTTTAATCTCATGACACACCCTATAAGGTAGATATTATCCTCATTTTATATATGTAGAAACAATGGCAGTTGAATAAGTAGATCAGTAACATAACTAATGATAAAAGTCAAGACTGTCTAGCACCAGAACCCATACTAACCTTAGGAATGCTGCCTCTTGCATAATACTGGAACCTAATATCTAAATGGAAAATATAGATTATGTGAAGGCTGCACAATTTTGCAGATATTCCAAAAACTACTGAATTTGCACCTCAAATATGTGAACTTGATGATATATAAATTATAAATATTTTCTAAAAAATCGGGATAAAACTGTTGAAAAACTTATTATAAATGATTGATTAGTCACGATCTTTGACACTTTATATACAAAGTTAACATCTAATTTGTTTAAGTAGTAAGTACCCTTAATACGTTTAAATATAAGCACTTTAGCTAAACCTTTATTTATTTGGAAACAGTACTTAGAAAAACTAATCTGAAATGCCAGAGCTGAACTGAAAGGCAGTCCATGTTATTTTTAAGTCAAAATACTAAAAGTGATAAGAACATGATTAATGAAAACTGATACTGAAGAAAGGTAGGAATTAAGAGTTAACATGCTAGATTTTATAACATATGCATTACTCACACCAGATTCTGACTTGTGTGAAAGTAGCTTCCTTTTTTTTTATTTTATTGAGGAGTTGTGTTGTACAATCACAAATGCATATGTAGTAGCAGTATGCTACACCCCTGATCCTAATCCAGAATCACCCCCACCCCTGCCTCTTGACTCTTCTATATTTCTCCCCTATAACAGATATAAATGTCTTTATATATAAATAATTCCAGAATTAAATGATTGCATAAGTATTATTCGGCTTCTCAGGAGAGGAAAGAGTAAGCTACATTATTGATTCTCCCCATAGATCCATCCCTATCATTTCTGCCTTTCTCCTCCCCTCTCTTCTTTTCCCTGTCCCCCCATAACTGTGGTTTCCCTAGATTATGTGTTGCTTTGACTTTGGTGAGTCTAGTACATGAGCTTGACTTTTCACCTTAGCCTGGGTTTTGCTCTAGCGTCCACAAATTAGGGAAAACATTTGACCTTTGAGTTTCTGAGTGGCTAATTTTGCTCAGCATAATTTCTTCCATTGACATCCATTTACCTTCAAATGGCATATTTTTATTTCTGATAGCCTAGTAGAACTTCATTGTGTGTGTGTGTGTGTGTGTGTGTGTGTGTGTATAAGAACTGTTAGATATATCTAAAAACTGTTATATATTATATATTTATTTATTTATATCAGCTTTTAGATACGTTCATCCAATGACGGACATCTGGGTTGATTCCATATTTTAGTTATTGTAAATTGAGCTGCTGTGATCATTGATTTTGCTGTGTCAGTGTGATGTGCTGATTCTAGCTTTTCAAGGAAAATACCCAGAAGAGGGATAGATGAATCGTATGGTGGATCCATCCCTAAGTTTTTGAGGAGTCTCCATACTGCTTTCCAGAGCAACTGTACCAGTCTGCAGTTTCACCAACCATATGCTAGTGTTCCTAGCTCCCCACAACCACTCCAGCATCTGTTACTGTTTGTATTCTTCATCTTTGCCAATATGACTGTAGTGAGGTGAAATTTTAATTTCTCTGATTACTAGTGATTTAGAACACTTTCTCATGTATTCAATGGCTTGCTTAATTTCCTCTGTTGAGAAGTTTCTGTTTAGCTCTCTGTCCCATTTATTGATTGGATTGTTTGTGGTTTTCATATTAAGTTTTTTGAGTCTTTTGTCAATATTGGATATTTGTTCCCTGTTGGAGGAATCACAGGCCATGATTCTCTCCCATTCTGTAGGTTGTTTCTTGACAATCTTAACCAATTCCTAAATTTACCGTGCAGAAACTTTTTAGTTTAATGTCATCCCATGCATTGATTTTGACTTTAATTCTTTCACTTTGGGAGTCTTGTTGAGAAAGTTGTTGCCTACTCCCAAATGCTAGAGTGTTGGTCCTAATTTTTCTTCTAGCAGTTGTATGGTAGCTAGATTAATTCCTAGTTCCGTGATCCATTTCATTTTGATTTTTGTGCAAGGTGAGAAATAAGTATCTAATTTCAATTGCCTGCCACTGGCTGTCCAGATTATCTGGCACCATTGTTTGAATAGGTTGTCTTTCCTCCTTGTTATAATTTAAATCTCTTTGTCAAATATCAGATGATGAAATATTTGTGGGTTTGTCTCAGAGTCTTCTATTCCATTGCATTGATCTTCATACCTATTTTGATACCCAATACCATGCTATTTTTGTTACTATAGCTCTATAGTATAATTTTAGATCTGGAATTGCAAAACCTCCTGTTTTTGTCTTTCTTGATTAATAATGTTTTGGCTATTCTGGGTTTCTTGTTCCAAATGAATTTGAGAATTGCTTTTTCAATATCGGTAAAGAATGACATTGGTATCTTGATGGGGATTGCATTGAATCTGTACAGCACTTCGGGCAGAATGGAGGTTTTAATTGTACTAGTTCTACCTAACCAAGAACATGGAACATCTTGCCATCTTCTTAGGTCTTCCTCAATTTCTTTCTTCAGTGCTCAATAATTTTCTTTGTAGAGGCCTTTTAGTTCCCTTATTAGAGTTAATTCTCAAGTTTTTTTTTTTTTGAGTTATATTGTGAATGGGACCAATTTCTTGATTTCTTCTTCTGACCTATTATTGTTAGCATATAGGAAAAGTATTTTTTTATGGGCGTGGATCTTGTAGCTTGCCACTCTGCTAAATCAGTTTATAAGCTCAAGCAGTTTTCTGGTGGAATTTTTTGGGTCTTCCAGATATAAGATCATGTCATCAGCAAAAGGGAATAGTTCAGCTTTTTCTCTTCCTATTCTTATCCCTTTGATTTCCTTCTCTTGCCTGATTGCTCTGGTTAGGGTCTCAAGGACTATATTGAATAAAACTGGGCCAGGAACAGTGCTCAGTGGTTATGGCGCTTGCCTGGTATGTGTGAATACATGAGTACTCTAGTACCACGTACACAAGGAGGTGTCAGAGCAGTGAAAGCCACATGAAAAAAACACTAAATAAAATTGATTTTTTCTCTCTCTCTCTTTCACTGCCCCTCTCTCTTTAAAACAAACAAACAAATAAAACACTGGTGAGAGTGGGCAGCCTTGTCATGTTACCAAGTTTAGTGGAAATCCTTTCATCTTTTCTTCATTTAGTATTTTACTAGCTGTGGGTTTGTCATATACGGCCTTTACTTGTTTTTTAAATCTGGACTTATTTATCTTTGCACTCCTGATTTTTAATCTTTCCATTTTTAAGTATCTTATACATCATTTAACATTTATTCATACATAGTTTTATTTTGTAGTTTAGTCATACAAAGTAACCCATATTGGAGTATCACAAATTACCCACTATGGAGTTCAAAGTAATACAATTTTACTGTACCCTTCAGAGCTCAGAGACCAAGAAATCTAAAACTAAAACTATGTGTTCTTACCATTTGGGTGACAATCTGAAGTAAAAAATGTCTTTTTAAAAAGTTAGATTGTGGGGCTGGAGCGGTGACTCAGCAGTTACGGCACTTGCCTGGCATGTACAAGGACACAGATTCAAACGCCAGCAGCACGTACACAAAGTGTTGGAACAATGAAAGCCACATGAAAAACTAAAATAAAATTGATTCTCTCTTTCTCACTGTCCCTCTCTTTACAAAAAGTAAAAAATAAAAATAACAAGTTAGATGGTGAAAATCATTTTATACTATATGTATATAAAAACATCACGTTGTATACCTTCATTACATTCAATTTCTATTTGTCCACTATACCTCAATAAAGCTAGAAATATGTATAAATTATATATATGCATACATATGTATGTATAATTTAAAACCCTTTTTTCCCTTTTCCTTCCCCATTCACCCAGTTTGCTTGGTCTACAGGATTTCACCCACAGATTTTTATTGCTAGGATCATTATTATCATGCCTTCTCCTCCTCTGTCTCCTCCACCTCAAAGTGAAGTTCACATAACATAAAATTAACCATTAAAAATATATAATTACTAACACACTCAAGGCCTTGGGTTAGATCCTTGACCACCCCCTCCCAAAATATACAATATTTAACAGCATTTATTACATTTCCCATATTGTGCAGCCATCACCTTTATCCAATTCCTAAACATTTTTATCACCCCAAAAGGAATTCCTTACATATTAAGCAGTCATTCCTCATTGCCTTCTAACCTCTGGCAATCACTATTCTGTCTTCTGTCACTATGAATTTACCTATTCTAAATATTATTTGTAATTGGGATCATACAATATATGACCTTTTATGTCAGGCTTCTATCAGTTAGGATAATGTTTCTGAGGTTCATTCATATCGTAGCATATGTCAGTACTTCATATGCAGATAATACTCAATTGTTTGGCTATTGGCTACTGTAATCATTAGTGTATACTATTTTGAATTCCTGTTTTCAATTATTTGGGGTAGTTAGATGTGGAATTGCTGGAACATAAAATAATTTGTTTAATTTTTTGAGGAACTGCAGCTGCACCATTTTAAATGTTTGCCAGCAGTATACAAGGGCTCCAGTGTCTCTACATACTGATCAACACATTTTTCTTTTCTTGGTGAGTGTGAAGTAGTATCTCATCATGGCTTCAATTTGCTTTTCCTTAATCACTAATAATATTGAGTATCTGATGTACTTGTTGGCCATTTTTGTATCCTATATTCTCTTAAAGAATGCTGAATTTTTGAATTTTCACTGATATTGCTGTATTTTTTTCTATCCTAATCCTGGAATGTATGCTTTAGGGACTAAATAAAACCAACAAAGAATGATATTGCACTTCTCAAACCAGTTCCTATCTCTAGAGATAAGATAAAATTCAAAATCTTAATTTTTACAAGATGCTGTGGTATCTACCATATACAGGAGATTTTTGTTTACTATTAAAGGAAAAAAATCTGTAGTGGTAAACCAAATGATAACAAAGTTATAGAGAAAGACTACAGTGAGACTTCAGATAACATGAGTTGGGCTTCCTTTTCTGTGCCAGAGTTTTTGAAATATTCCTAAAGCAAACTGGCATAGCGTATGAAACTTCATTTTCACTCGCACATCCTGTAATTTGTTTCTTTAATGTATCTATAACTTCAGCTGCTGGTAGTAGTATGCCTATCAAGGGACCTCCACCTGCTCCATTTCTTGTGGGAGTAACTCGGATAAGGACAATCCAAATACCTTTGCTCAATATTTGCTATACCCTTAAACTTTGACAGACAAAGTGACTTCTTAGTATGAATACTACCCAAAAGCTTATTGATCCTATATATAGTGTTTTTATAATATACTTAATTGAACTTCCATTGCAAATTGCACATACAGTAGAGATGCAAAGAAAGAAAGGAGGAGCAGCTGGACCAATTATTTTGTTGATTGTTCGCATTTGTAAAATTTATTATCACCATATCTCTGAAGAATACCTCACATACCACTCAACTAGCAAATCACTATATCATTAACCATAAGAATGGATGAATTTATCATTTATCTACTATGTATGCCTGGTACTGTTTTGGAATCAACTGTCAAATACAACAATCCATCAACATATTTAGTGGGTAGTACTTAATATTTTTAAAAAATCTAAAAATACAATAGAACAAAAATCATAAGAGCACATCGCTTCTAGGAAGGATCAGGTATTCTTTTTATATAATTTCAATTGCATATTTGTATATGTGTGTGCTGGGTTGTAATACACTTGGATTTTGTAATAGCACTGATTTCATAAAACTGGACTATTAACCCCTTGGTAATGAGAAACTTTGGGTATTTCAGTAATCAATAATATAGACTAAGGGCATAGTAGAAGACCATCTTAGGCTGAATTTTTCCTTCTGCTGACTTAAAAGTATCAGGCTTATGGTCTTAATAAGATAAAATGCTGTCACTTTTAATTTCCTTCTTAACATTTCAGCTAAGAGGAATTTTTGGTGTTGTTGGCTGAAGCTGTACCATACTTGGTACTACGTAAAATTGTTTTCGCTGAGAGATATCCAACCACATTTTGCTTTAAAAATGGGATATGATCTTCATCTTGCTATTTCATATTAATTTATTAAGTAGTATAGTTTTATGTAATTATATTTAAATATCATGTTTATGTAGGATTTTCATTCTGGGGGAGTTTGACTCTTAAAGTCCAGTGTTTGAGGGAATGGGGAAGCAAAGCAATGCATGGGGAAACCCGTTTGCAGCTTCCTTCTGTTACAGAATGAAAGGAGATTAGAGAAATTCTGCCTCTAATCCTTCCAAATTATAAAAAGAAATAATAAAAAAGTCTGATGTTAGAGGAAATCCTTATAAATTAAATATTGTCTTGATCTTTTCTTGTTACCCTCCCCCCCAAAAAATTTAGACATTTTCCTTGGTAGATAATCATTCAAATAAAATACCCATTAAGAATTATTATTTAGATATGCCTTTCATGAATATTACAGATTATAAAACAAAAAATTGGCTGTAGATAGGAAAGATGCTTGCTTTTATCATTAAGTTTATACTATTTTACTATCACATTCAAACTTAACCCCTGAAAACTACAGTTTAGCAAGTAGTTCGTAATATGCACTTATCCTTTAAGTGTACCAGTAAATATAAATATGAAAAATATCATCTTTGTTCAAAATCTAGTTGAAGCTCAGTGTGTGTGTGTGTTACAGAGGATTGAACCCAGAAGCCCTCTACTACTGAGCCATACCCCCAGCCCGTACTATTTTGACACAGAGCCTCTCTAAGTTGATCGTGAACTTGTGATCCTTCTGTCTGAGCCTTATGGGTTGCTAAGATTACAGGCTTATGCCACTATGCCTGGTTTAGAATTAATTTTCTTAATTCTGGACAATTAGCTTTTTCTTTCTGGATAGCACAGAGTAATTTTAACATAAGTTTTTCTATTTCTCTCCCCTGAGTTAATTTCAATAATTAAAAAGAACAGATGTATAAATAGTGAATTTTTATATGTATTATTCAGTTTTTAAAGTTAAATTTCAAAATACATTAATTCCCACAAGGATACCAATGACTGTTCAATTTTTTAGGGCTTTTTCCTAGACTCACAACTCCAGTGAGAACTTTCTCTGCATCACAGTCCTTTCATCAGGTGGCAGATCCTGTATGGAAACTTGGTCAACTCAATCATGTAGCCATAGCAGTGCCAGATTTGGAAAAGGCCACAGCGTTTTATAAGAATATTCTTGGGGCCCAGGTAAGTGAGATGGTCCCTCTTCCTGAACATGGAGTATCTGTTGTTTTTGTCAACCTGGGAAATACCAAAATGGAACTGCTTCATCCGCTTGGAAAGGACAGTCCAATTGAAGGTTTTCTGCAGAAAAACAAGGCTGGAGGAATGCATCACATCTGTATTGAGGTATTGTTATTTTATTGTTTGGTATTTTAAATTTCTCTTTAACAAAATGCCTTTTCATTTTTAAGACTACGTATAGTGACTGTCATAAAAAATTTAATTAAGTTATTTAAAGAAATGAAAATCCATATATATATATATATGGATTCCTTTCAGAAGAATACCTTTTCAGAAGAATTCTCTTTCCTTCCAGAAAAGAATATTAATGTATTTAATTAAGTCTAGATTCAGCAGCTACTGAAAAGGCCGTCAAAGTTGGGTATAACAGTGTTTGCTCTAGGTTTTGTTGATAATATGTGTTCATGTGTTTTTCCATGTATTAGGAATGTAACTGTTTTCACTATCACAGGCAAGTAGAAGAAGCAGATGAAAAGATTTTATAAAGTAAGAATTTTCATACACATGCAGAGTATTCTTTTCTTTTTTCATTTGGTGCTGGGGACTGAACCCAAGGCTAAGTACATATACTACCACTGAGCTACACCACCTGCCCAAAGTATTTTTATAATATTAAAACTTTAATAACTTCTTCCTTATTATAAGGGCAGTACATTTTAAATTACTGATTGTGATTTTTGAGATCTAAATTGCATTCACTAATAATTTCTGAGAAAACATTAAGAAATGTTAGTCAAGAGCATTATCATTACAGAACATTTATCTTTAGATATTCATGTTCAGATAACTGCCTTTTTTAGAATACCAGCAATACCAATTATGCTTCAATTTAAACTAATTTAGTAGGACAAGTCTTTTGATAAAAGTAGTAACATAATTAATATTTAGGCCTCATTCCTAATCCAGAAGAAAGGTGGGTTGATTATAGAATGCAGTCAAGGATATATTCAGTCTGTTATTGCAAACACATATGAGAACCCATAATATAAACTTACTGCATACTTGGGATTCAGCAATGAATGAGATATGGACCATGTTCACAGTGAGAAGGGGCAGATATTTGAACAAGCAAGTACATTATACTGTGGTTAAGTATAATTAATATATGTGCACAAATGAAGGGAGAGGTTGATCATTCCTGGCAGGTAGAGGAGCTGAGAAAGTCTTACTGAAGGGATTCTTGAGATGAACAAGAAGAACAGGTGTTCCAGGCAGAGGGAATAGCATGTGAAAAGGCATAGAGTTATAATAACTAATGCTGGGGACAAAATATTACATGGAGGAGAGACAGCCTTTTCAACAAATGGTGCTGGACAAACTGGACAGCCACTTGCAGAAAGTTGAAATTAGACTCATATCTTTCTCCTTGCACGAGAATCAAATCAAAATGGATCAAGGAGCTAGGAATTAAACCAGCTACCTTGAAACTGAAGGAAGATAAATTAGGTCCAACATTTCAGCATTTGGGAGTAGGCAAAGACTTTCTCAACATGTCTCCTAAAGTGAAGGAAGTAAAGTCAAAAATCAGTGATTGGGATGCCATAAAGCAAAAAAGCTATTGCACTGCCAAGGAAGTAATCAAAAGAGTCAAGAGGTTTTTCTATAGAATTGGAGAGAATTCTATAGAAATTGGGCTGTGTTTCCTCTGACAAGGGCCTCATATCCAGAATCTACAAAATCCTCAAAAATCTCAACTTCAAAAACACAAACAACCCAATCAATAAATGGCCTAAAGAGCTAAATAGAAACTTCTCACCAGAGGACATTGATCAAGCGAATGAATACATGAGAAAGTGCTCTAAATCACTAGTAATCAGAGAAATGCAAATGAAAACTACATTAAGGTTTCACCTCATGCCAGTCAGAATGGCAAAGATGAAAATAAACAATAATAAATGCTGGAGGGGCTGTGGAGAGATAACGCACACTAGCACACTGTTGGTGGAACTGCGGACTGGTACAGCCCCTCTGGATAACAGTGCGGAGAATCCTCAAAAAACTAGGGATTAGCCTACCATATGATCCTGCTATTCCTCTCTTGGGTATTTTTCCAGGGGATTTAGAATCAGCACACTACAGTGACACAGCAATGTCTATGTTCGTAGCAGCTCAATTTACAATAGCTAAATTATGGAAACAACCCAGATGTCCCTCACTGGATGAATGGATCCAAAAACTGTGGTACATATATACCATGGAATTTTACACAGCAATTAGAAACAATGATATTGTAGCCTTTGAAGGTAAATGGTTGGCTATGGGAGAAATTATGCTGAGTGAAATCAACATAACCCAGAGAACCAAGGGTCGAATGTCTTCACTCTTCTGTGGAAGCTGGAGCTAGACCTTGGCCATTGAGAAAGAAGGTCTATTATCATGTTTTAAATCTGGATAAGGTGTAATGTCATGCAACCTAAGGCATTTGTAGAGTTGTATTGGGAAGGAGGGTGGGAGGGATAAGGGTGGGTAATTGAGGGGGGCTCTTGGGGGTAAATCCAACTTTCAGAATTTATATACATATATTATTTCATTACAAGCTTGTTTAACTGTTCAAGAAATAAATTTCTGAATAAAAAATAGAATAATGTGATAGTCAGAAAAAAAAATGACTAACGCTTACTGAGTCTTTTTCCGCAGTCTATGAAGTACTCAACATGCATTATTTTCTTTAATTCTCATAACTACCTCATGAGGGTGAGAAAATATACTTTGTTAACTTGCCCACAATAGCATTAGTTGTGGGTGGCAAGGCTGGGTTCAAATCCAAATTTGTTCTGATTCCAGGATCTGCACTTTTAGCCATGAGGTCACTTGCTTTCATTGTATTAACTGAGCTTAAAATTTGAGGTGGAGGAGCTTTAAGGTGTTAGACCAGGGAACTACACAAGGCCTAATATTAAGTCTCTATTTCGTTTGTAGATTATTTTTGGCTACAGATTTTATCAGTGAAGTGAGGGTTTGTATAAGCCCTGCAGGATGAGAAGCAGGACCACCTGCTTTGAGTCTACTCTCCTCTCTGCCACACTGCACTGTCTGGGTTCTACATCAAGAGAGCCCATGCCTTCAAAGGAGGCTGAGTGTGTGAGTTAGAAGTTCAATGAAATAAAGAAAAGTGAAGTTCAGTAAAGTAACAGCAAATTGAAAAGTAGGGATCAAAGGAGAGAAATAGTAATGAAAATGACTGTAAAATGAAGGTAGGTAACAGGAGAAGGTATGCAAACTGGTTAGTTGCTACTTTAGTCTGACACTCATCTATCATCATTCCACAACCTCCACAAAAAATAAAATGGCTTAACTAAAGGTTTTATTTTCTTGTTCTCAGTGAAAGCTGTCCCAGCTGATAGGATATCTTTGCCATCTGTAATACGTGACTTACAGGGTTGTTACAGGCATCACTATTTACCAGCTAGAGAGAAGGAAAGACACAAAAAGAATACAGGACAAATAGCTATTAGATGATCTAAATACCAGGTGTGGTGGCATGTGCCTGTAATCCTAACCACTCAGAAAGCTGAGGCCAGACTGGGCAACTTAATGAGACTCTGCCTCAAAATAAAAAATAAAAAGGACTGGAGATGTAACTCACTAGTTATATATGCCTCTGGGTCCAATCCCCAGTTCAAAAAAAAAAGAAAAGAAAAAGAAAAATGTAGCACTTATTTTATTACAGTCTTATTTTCTAAGTAGTCATGTAATCAATGGCTTATTTTCTGGTTTGTTTTATATGTTTTACGGATCTTTTTTGTTAAACATATATACCATATAAAAGGATAATTTTATAACCTTAACATAAAAGGCTTATAAGGTAACTTGTTTCTTGTATGCTAGAGTATGTTTTTCATTTAAGAAGATAAAAAATTCCCCCATTAAAAAAAAAAAAATCCAATTCCAGCCAGATGCAGTGAAGTGGTGCTTAGTCTCGGCTACTTACTTGCCAGGCTGAGGCAGAACCAAGGAGATATAGGCCAGCCTGGGCAACATTGTGAGACCCCATTTCAAAAAAATAAAATGGATAAAAAAAATATTCTCATTTTTGTTTTGGCTTTTTAATAAACCCCGGGAATCATTTCTTCTACTAGTGATCTCTGTATCACAGGTTCCTATATGTGTGGATTTCATAGAATGATAAAATTTTCATATCACAGCAAAACAAAACAAAATGAACAGTTTGATGAAGTTTTTAACTTTCTTGTTACTAAAACCACCATCTAATACCAACATAGTACAAAAGAAAGGACCTTTGATTGGAGAGAGAGAAAAGAAAAAGAAATCTTCTTGGAATAGAAGAATCCAGTTGTATTAGTCAGCTTTTCATCATTGTGACAAAGTACTTGACATAATCGACTTGCAAGGAAAGGTTTATTTTGATTCGTGGTTTCTGAGATTTCAGATCATGGTCACTGGGCCCTGTTGCTTAGGGCCTGTGGTGGCACTGAACATCATGGCAGAACACAATCTAAAGGAGACCTGTCCATTTTATGGCAGCCAGGAGGCAAGAAAAACAAAAGGAGGTTGGATGAGGAAATATCCCCTTTCAAGAGTAGGCTCCTAAAGACCTAACTTTCTTCCGTTAACTTTCCTTCTTTTTTTTTTTTTAAAGAGAGAGGGACAGTGAGAGAGAGAAAGAGAGAATTAATTTTACGCAGTCCCTCATGTGGCCTTTCAGTGCTCTGAGACCTCCCTGTATACGTGGTGGTGGGTATCGAACTTACGCACTTGCACATGCCAGGCAAGCACCACAACCGCCAAGCCACCACTCCAGCCCCTAACTTTCCTTCTTAAAGATTTCACTACCTTCCAGTGGCGATATACCTGGGGCCTAACCCTTTAACATGTAGATCTTTAGGGGACAGTTAAGATCCAACTATGGCACTTACCAATTAAATAAATCTAGGGTTTTATTTTGACATTTTTCCTTTTTTAATATGTTAATATCATATTAACATATGATATTAACATCTCCATTTCAGTGGAGATAAGCATTTGGGAAATAATGTACATAGCCATCACCAGACTATATAGAAAATGTTTTAGCATGTGCCTTCTAAAAATTCCCAATACACAGGAAGCTTCTGAGACTTGGCAAAGTGTGAGAACAGTGTTAGGTTTATGTAATTGACTTAGTTTTTAGCTTTAGGGGAAGAGACAATTGAAACAAATATTTCAGCCAGACATTTCATTTTAGCTTTTATAGATTTAAATCAATTTGATGAGTGAATTCATTATTGATATGAATCAATACAATTATAATTTTACATAAAATAAGAGCCTGCTTGTTAAATCAATCAAAATGTCATGCCCCATTAAAAGTGGCACTTTATTGTTCATAAAGATTTACTTGTTTATAAAATTGAGAGTTACATGCCTTAAGGTTAAAAAATGTTGTTTACAAAATAACTAGTCTTCCAACAAACAACACGCATTGCCATTTTCAGATAGGGCAGCTGAGCACCAAAGAAGATACAAGACCAAAGAAGATTCTGATTCTGATCATGATAATCCAAACATTTCTTATTTGGATAACTGCCATTCAATTTACAATGACAAGGAAAAATCAATATAAACTCCCAGACACTCAGACACAGAAAGTAAGAATTTGAAGTGAAAATTAGCCCAGATTTTCATTAATGACACTCAGAGCTTTAGAGAGTTATCTGATGCACAGTTGTAATTGTTTGACAGACTATAAAAGCAATTTTAAGACTAAAAATGCATTCATTCCTTAAAATGGGTTATTATTGACCATGTTACTTTTATTACTTAGGGGGGTAGACTTAATTTCCCAAATCAAATTGTTTTGCATTTCTCATAACTATTGCATGTACTTTCAATTCAGAAAATTAAGATTTTTTTCCATTCTTTTTATTTCTTCCAAATAAAACATTTAGAGTACTCTTAAAGAATTATAAATTTTATAGCAACTTTAAAAGAAGAATGAATATGGTACAAGAACTTTAGCATCAAAGTTAGTAATAGAAATAGTAACAAGTAGATATAGATGCTAGTCTAATGTTAATTAGGCATTTTCCAAAATAAACCTCACATTAAATTGTAGAGGATGCAGCTTCAGAATTGTAGATATTTGTACTTGGGTAGAAGGTTCTCTAAATTGAACATTCATGATCATATGTAGAACAGAGGTTATCCAAAGGGTAATATGAAAAGAGTCATGATTATATTATGAAAAATTTGAAGTGTATATGAAGTAGAAAGATAATGTAATGGGACCTCCAAACTCCCATCGCCCAGATTCAACACCTTCCTCATCTTTTTTCTTCTTTTTCCTTTGTTAAACTTTTTTGAAGAAATTTACAACTTCATTTTGTCCTTATTTAGTTTATATCTCTAAGAAATAAATAATCACAATGACATTATCATATAGATCAAAATTAAAGGTAGATCTTTAACAGCACACAATCACAATTCATAAATCATTTACAAAATTGAGTTGCAGATGTCTTTGTAGTTTACTCGTTCTAATCAATATTCTAACAGAATTTACTCATTATAAATGGTGATATGGTGATTAATCTCTTCAGATTCTTTTTTTTTAAAGACAGGAAGAAATGATTATTTACATTTTCATGTGGCTTTCGTTGCTCCAAACTTTGTTGTATATGTGGTGCTTGGGGTTCGAACCCATGTCCTCGTGCATGCCAGGCAGATACTGTAACCACTGAGCCACACCACTCCAGCCCTTCAGATTCTTTTAAACATGTTAACATCTTAACATCAGCGTAATGCAAATGCAGTTGTTGCCTTTAATGAGCCAATATTGATCTATTATGGTGTACAACTATTCAGATTTCTTTAGTTTTTACCCAGCATACTTTTTCTGTTGCAGATTCTCCTCCAGGATCTCACATCATATTTAGATATGTTTTATTGCGCTCCTCTTGACAGTTTCTCAGACTTTTCCTTGTTTTTGATGACCTTGACACTCTTGAGGATTGTTGGCCAGTATTTTGTAAATTACCCCTCATTTGGAGATTTGTCTATGTTTTTCTCCTGATTAGACTAAGGTTATTAATTCTGGGAAGGAGAACCACAGAGAGTGCCATTATCATCACATAATAGGAGTAGCCTATTACCATGACTTATCACTGTTGATATTAACCTTTGTCCCCTACCTGAGAAGGAGTTGTCAGGTTTCTTCACTGTAAAGTTACTCTTTATTTTCTTTCTCTTTCATATTATATTCTTGGGAAGGAAATCATTATTTGATGGCCACTCTTAAGGAATGGAGAGTTGTTGTATCAATATGTGCTTATGGGTATTTATTTTATACTTTATTCTTCAAATTGTTTTAGCTTTGGCCATTTGGTTCTTGTGTCCCTTTAACATACCCCCGTGGTTTTTCTGTTTGTTTGTTGTTTTTTAAGAAGTTCCTTGTTTTCTGGAACTGCAAATTACTCCAAACTCATATTCCTTGCCCTAGTCCTAGAACCAGTTGCTTGTTCAAGAAGCCCTGGTTCTTATTATTGGAGAATGGTGTTAGAAATCAAAATCTGGGCTCTAGGTGTGCTCATTGTGGTGTATCATTGGTCTAGGCCCTCTGAAGTAACACAGCAAGGAGATGTATATGTATATGTTGTACATATACATAAATATAAATATTTCTATATGTAAACCATGTTGAGCTCATAAAATAACATAATAAACTCATAGATTCATACAGATGTCTCTAACTCTACTCCATTATCACATGAACCACTCTGACCTTTTCCCTTGCTTGTCTATACTCCCTGTCCCAAAAGTGAGAAACTTGGCTCTCACCATCTGCCACCAATGTACTTAATTGTTAATTTAAATAAGCATGTACAGTAATTATTTGAGTTTCCTAGAATTGTTGTAAAGAATCACCAGAAACACAGTTGCTTAACAGAATAAATGTTTATCCTTTCACAGTTCTAGAGGCTAGAAGTCCAAAATGAAGTGGTAGAAAATATGGAGGGGGTGGGGCAAGATAAAAAATTATGAAAGGAAAGAAAAGAGAGCATAAGAGAGATTAAGGATATGGTCAAAAATTCTAGCAGAGTATGGAGTCCTATAAAGAAATCTGACTACAGAAAAATAGAATAAAAGCAATAGTAGAATAAAGAGTCAACAAGTACATTACCAATCTGATGTAAGGTACCAACACATACATTCAAGAAGCTCGGCAAGCCAGAGCAGGGCAAGTACAGATACAAGCTGAACCATACTTAAACACACCATCATCAAGCTGAAAACCAAAGATAAATGTCAAATCATTTAAGTGATCAGAGAAAAAAGACACAAATTATATAACAGCAAGTAACAACACTGTTTAAGTGACAACCAAAAATCTGTACCAATTTAGAATTTTAATTCCAGCCAAAAGGATGTAACAGAGACCAGTTTATCCTCCTGCATGAAACAATGTAAAGGAAGTATATGAAACAGTGGTTTTCTGGCACTTAATATCAGGCAGCACAGGAAGCTATTCCCCTCAGAGAAGGGAAGCAAACAAAAGGACTCCCACAATTTCCCAGCTACCTGGCTAGAGAGTTTCCAGTCTGCAGTGCAGTGCAGGCAGGAGAATTAAAGCGGAGCTTCGCAATCTCCCCAAATTGAGGACCTAGATGTTGGGAGCCTGAGGAGGCCATGGTGATTAGAGTTGATAGTGTGAAGTGCTAAAGGGAGAGAAGTACGCAGATGCTCCAGAGATCTGTAGTGCTGTCCACAGCTCCGTCTGAGAATCAAGTAGAGATGCATGTTAGCAAGCTACCTGACACTGGGATCAGACCCCTTCAAAGGACCATAAAGAGCAGACCTCACACAGAAGGACTAGTTTGTTCTTGCCAGTCAAAAATAGAAACACCTTGTAGTGGTTGGGGTAGTCTGTAGAGTATTCAGAAGTGCTTTTAGTATTGAGGGAAATTATAGACTGTAGGCTGCTCCAATCCTATCTAACAAAGGAGAACAAAGCTCAAAAATATTTATAGGAATTTTAAAAATAATATAAAATTGACAATGCCTGGCATTAGAACTAATTTTCCTAAAGATGATCTAGTGAGTGGGGCCACTTACCCAACAAGTTTGTATGTGTTCTGTTCTGAAAAAGAGGAGAATAGAGCAGTTGCCATACAAGTTTACATGAACTGAACATGGTCATAATCTGGGCATGACTTTAATATACCTATGAGGTTTAAAATGAGACGTGGGAATACAAGTAGAATGTAGATCATATGATGTAATCATAACTTATGGTGACATTTAGTATCCTCACCAGTTGTTTGACCAGCTTTAGAATTCAATATACAATCCTTGGTTCTTTGGAAATAAGGTTACATAAATATTAACATTTTAAATCTATATGGTGGGTACATAGGTCTCATCCTCTGTGCTTTTATTTTTCTTTTTGATATTTGGAATGCTATTAGCTCATCAAACTGTAAGGTGAGTTATGACTGCCTGGGAATGTGGACATTCATGTCATACCATTTTTTCCATTTCCTAGGTTCCCAATTTAAGAGGGTGACTTTCCAAGATCCAGGAGGATCACTTCTTTATCAAGTGTAATTGAGACAGATTTGCTCTTTCCTAGACTGCAAATAAACATGAAAAAATAGAAATAATTTAGAAGAGAGTTAGAAAATTATAAAAGCTTAGAATTTTTAGGATGGAAAATAACATTTTGATAGCACATTTTTTTTTATGGTACAAGGGATTAAACCCAGGTACGCTTAACCACTGAATCGTATCCCCTGCCATTTTTATTTTTATTTATTATTTTGGGACAGGATCTCACTAAGTTGCTGAGGCTAGCTTTGAACTGGGCAATCCTCCTACCTCAGCTTCCCAGACTGCTGGGATTACAGGCATGTATCACCATGTCTGGCTTAACAGCAATTTGATAATGGTTTTCATGCATTATCAAATTTAAATTTGATCCTGGATTACGTACTGTATACAAGCCACTAAGAAGAGCTTCCTATCTGTTATTTCATCTTAATCTATAATCAATTTATATGGTAGATTTCTGTTAGTCAGCTTTCCTCACTATTATATCTGAGATAATCAACTTGTAAAGAGAAAAGCTTTATTCTAGCTCACAGTTTTTGAGGTTTCAGTCCATGGTTGGTTTGCCCCATTGCTTTTTGGGCCTATGGCAAGACAGCCCATCATGGCAGGTAGTGCATGGCACAGCAAAACTGCTTGCCTCATGGGTAGAGAGCTAAAGAAGAAAGGAAGATGAAGGGATTAAGGTCCTACTGTCCCCTTCAAGGGTCCATTCTCAATTACCTGAAGACCTCCCATTAGTCCCCACTTGATACAGGCTCCACCACCTCACCATAGCACCACCCCGAGAAGCAAACTTACCATTTGGACATTTGGGGGGATATTTAAGGTCCAAACTATAGCAGCCTCCTTTCCCTGGTATAGATGAAGAACACAAGACCCTCAGGAAAAAACGATTTGTCCAGTATCACCCATATTACTGCTAGAAGAAACTATGATAAAAGAGGAGGACACACTATTTAGGTTATAAGGGGAACATTTACTAATGATGAGTTTTCTTTGGCATTGCAGTTGCTCACCTAAGAAAATTTTATAACTTCATGTACTTCTATGAAAATTTTGAGCTCATTTTTCATGATTTCTTTTTCTATTCTGGGACTCAAACCCAGAGCCTCATGTATGTTAGACAAATACTGTGCCACTAAGCTATACCCTATCCCTTACGATGAGTTAGAATGGTGCTTGCTGAAGGCAAAGGAAATATATTGCATAAGTTCTTAAAGTTTCTTCTAAGTCTTTATGATACTATAACTTGCTATATTTATGATCTTATATGTGTTCTTATTTATTTTCTTTTCTCAAGGTGGATAATATAAATGCAGCTGTGATGGATTTGAAAAAAAAGAAGATCCGTATTCTAAGTGAAGAGGTCAAAATAGGAGCACATGGAAAACCAGTGATTTTTCTCCATCCTAAAGACTGTGGTGGAGTCCTTATAGAATTGGAACAAGCTTGATTTATGTTTGTAAGAAACTAAATTAATTGCCCTGAAAAACTTTTATCAAAGACTCTCAAAATATATTATGATACTGCTTCTATCACTTAAAAGTTCAAAGTTAAAAATTAAATTATAGAAAAATTAAAATTATGTACATACGCATACATATATATACACACACACACATGTATATATGTAGGTGTTGATTTGGATTTGGAAAAAAAACCTTGATTGCTAAATACTTAGGGAACATTATTAAAATCATATTCAGAGAAATAAACTATTCCTGATTGAAATTGTAATTGAGTATAGCATATTGTCTGTGTAAAGGGTGTGGGTGTTGCTGTGTGAAACACATTAGATGCAGAAAGGAATTATGAAAGTATACCTGACAGTTACATGACTACATATTTGAGACAAAGCTGTTTTCAAAAATATTTAGACCTTAGTTTTTAATTTTCAAAACAATTTTTTCCAAAGTTCACAATTTATTTTTAAAAATAAAATAAAAATTATTTATTTTTAAAATTTTCACACATATTGTACATACTAACGAGGTTCAGTGGGATATCTCCATACATGCCCACAGTGTGCACTAACCAAATCCAACCTGTTTTTCCACACTGTTCCCTCTCCACTTTTCCAGTCCCTATTAATCATTACTCTACTTTGATTTTTAGCTTCTACAAATGAAAGAACATTAAGTGTAAATATCCCACTTTTCAGTCAATATCCAAAGGAAATGAAATCAGCATACCAAAGAGATATCTGTGCACCCATGTTTATTGCAGCATTATTCCCAATAGCTAAGATAATGGAACCAAGCCTGGGTGGCCATCAATAGATGAATGAGTACAGACATTGTCATATGTATACACAATGAAGTATTCTTCTATAAAGAATGAAATCCTGTCGTTTGCAGCAAAATGAATGAAGTGGGAAGACATTATGTTAAGTGAAATAAGCCAGATACAGAGGGACAAGTGCCAAATGTTCTCTTACATGTGAAAAGCTAAAAGAAAAAAAAATCAAACTGAAAGGACTGTTTTTTAGAGGTAACTGTTTAAGGTTAAGGAGTTTTATCTTAAAATATTTGCTCTTTGGGAACAATTCATGGTCACAGGTTCCTTAGGAGCGAGGTATTTGAGTTAGATGTATGAATACAAAGTTTTGTAGGGAACTTGTTAATGATTTATGAGTGCATAAGAGAGCTGGATTATATTTTTTATTTGACATAGTCTTACATATGAATTATTTTTTAATTGGCAGTAATTTGTAGAGTTTCTATTACTTAGGTGCTATAACACCTCAACAGGTCCTATGGGACTAAAATAAATAAATAAATAACCATTGCCAAGAAGCCTATGGCACAGTTTGGAAAAGGACTACCTGAAATAGATATAAATATTACACAGTAATATATGAGTGAGTTTAAAAGGAGTAGCACTATCAAAGGATGAGCTTAGATGCATGTAAGATTTTTGGTAGGACTCTCAAATATTTTAGGAACAAATATCAGATGAATTGCAAACATAACAAATGAGTAGATGCTTGGAAAGCATAATGTATGGGAAAAGTGGTTAACACGTTCACAGATGATTAGATGATGAGTAAAT
>PVKS010006025.1:0-81071 GCA_004027875.1 Aplodontia rufa
GTCATTGTGACCTCAACTTCCATCTAAAAGGGCAGGAACAGCTCCTTGATAGGGAGGCACTAAATGAGACTCAAAGAAAAGTGGAATTGAAATCTTTTAACCCATATCAAAGAGGGAAGCTCATGGAATCGCCTGGAAAATCTTTAGCTCTGGGAGCAAGTCTTTGTTTGCTTTTTAATGTTACGTAACTCCTTCAAGAGCATTGACACAGTATTTTACTCACGGGAAATGCTGGCAATATATTTGTGGGAAGAAAAGAGGGAGAAAAGGAAGAAGGGATGAAAAGGACATAATCAGGGCTAATTCAAAGCTTTTGGAATAAATATTTGTCAATTTAAAAAAAGAGGTGGAATAGAGTATCTGCCGTAGATGCCAATGGTACGAAAGAATCAATCAGCAGACTCCTGGCTCTTCCTTCCTGATCAGGTGGCTCTAGAAATTTATTCAACCCTGCTAAGTCTCAGTTTCCTCATCTGTAAAGTCAGCCTATCTTCAGAGGCATTTTGTGAGGTTCAACAAAATAGATCTCATGTCAATTGTGAATAACGCCAACAGCAAGTACCTCATCATGTTTGCCACAGCCCAAACACTTTCCTGAGAGATTTGTACATGTGATCTCCTGCAGTTTTCACAAAAGTGCTGCAAATCAAGTTCCATTCCCACTTGAAAGAGAAGACATGCGCGACCGCTCCACTACTCCTAACTGGCAGAGTTTGGATCTGTCGTGGGTCCTTCCCTTCTTCACCTATTAATCCTATTTTGCAGGGTCCCCTCTTGGTTCTTATACTAGCGAGATGCTCATTCTGGCAAAGTTTAAGATTTCAAACCACATTGAAAAGAAGTTCGGTCGATTACATTGGGCTCTCTGTAATTGGGGATCTATTCGTGAACTGACTTTTCCAGGCTCAGTTCATTGTTAACCAACATAATCAAGATACATACCAAGACCTTCTTAATCCATCCTACAAAGCATAAAAACCAAATACACTGATGTATTTCAAAGTTCAACTGCTTTATTAGTAAAACAGGAAATAGGGACTGGAACAGTGGCTCAGCAGTTGGAGTGCTTGCCTAGCATGCACAAGGACCTGGGTTCAAATTCTAGCACCACGAAGCATAACTAAGTATTAGAGAAACGAAGGCCAGATGAAAATTAAATAAAATTAATTCTCTCTCTCTCTCACTCTCTCTAAAACACAAACAAACAAATAAAAAACAAAACAAAAATAAAACAGGAAATAGAAGCATCATAGTAGGAGGGCAACTTCCCAAGAACAACTAACTTTATCAGTGGGAAAAATTAACTTTTCAGGTCACTTCACTTTAACTCTTCAAGGAAGAATAACGCTATAAAATATACTTATTTCTTGACATTGAACAACTTGGTCTGTGGTATATTTTAAACCAGTGTTTATATAAAATCAACACTCAAAAATCAATAGATTTTTCTTACACCAATGAGAACCCACTGAGAAAGAAATCAGAAAAACAATTCCATTCACACTAGCATAAAACTACCTAAGAATAAATCTAACCAAGGAGATGAAAGTCCTCTCTAAAGAAAATTACAGATCACTGAAAGAAGAAGTAGAAGACACTAAAAGACAGAAAGACCACCCATGTTCATAGCTAGGCAAAATTAATATTGTTAAAATGGACATTTTACTAAAAGCAATCTACAGAGTCAATCAAAGTCCCATTAAAATATGAGGACATTTTTCACAGAACTAAAAAAAAAATCCTAAAATTCATATGAAAGAACAAAAACCCCAAAATAGCCAAAGCAATCCTGAACAATAAGAGCAATGCTGGAGGCACCACAATATCCAACTTCAAATTATACTTCAAAGCTATAGTAACAAAAACAGCATGGTACTGACATAGGGACAGATACAGAGACCAACGGAACAGAATAGAAGACAGAAAAACACACTCAGATACAATCATCTGATTCTTAACAAATGGGACCGAAACATGCACTGCAGAAGAGGCAGCCTCCAACAAATGGTGTTGGGCAAACTGGGTATCCACATGTAGGAGAATGAAGCTAAACTCTTCTCTCTTACACTGTGCAAAAGTCAATTCAAAATGGATCAAAGACCTAGGTATTACACCAGAAACTTGCAATTGCTAGAAGAAAACACAGGGGAAACTCTTCAACATGCTGGCAGAGGCAACGGCTTTCTGAATAGGACTCCTACATCTCAGAAAATAGTACCAAGAATTAAGAAACAGAATGGCATCAATTTAAAAAGCTTCTGTACAGCAAAGGAAACTATTACCAGACTGAAGAGAGAGCCTACAAAATGGGAGAAAATCTGCCAGCTACTCTTGTGAAAGAAGATTAATATCCAGACTATATTAAAAAAAAAACTCAAAAAACTTCTTAACACCAAAAAACAACCCATTCGATAAATGATTAAATGAACTAAACAGACACTTCTCAAAAGAAGTATAAATAACCAACAATTATATGGCAGTGTTCAACAGTCTTCAGGGAAATGCTAATCAAAACCACACTGAGATTGTCACTCCAGTCGGAATGGCAATCATCAAGATTGTAAATGGCGATTTCTCACAGAACTAGGAATAGGTCTGCCATTTGACTCAGCTAACCCACTCCTCAGTATATATCCAAAGAATCTAAAATCAGCATGCTACAATGATGCAGCTGCATCAATGTTTACAGCAGCACAATTCACAACAGCTAAGCTACGGAACCAACCAAGGTGCCCTTCAACAGATGAATGGATGAAGAAAATGCGGCATATACACACAATGGAATATTACTCAGCCGTAAGGAAAATGTCTTCATGGCATTCGCTGGCAAAAGGATGGAACTTGAGATTATCGTGCTAAGTGAAATAAGCCGGTCTCAGAAAGCAAAAGGTCGCATGTTCTCTCTGATATGTGGGAGCTAACCCAAAATAAGGAAAAGATCAGAGGAATAAACAAAAGGGAAGGAAACAGAAGAAGGAGGGATGAAATGGGGAATGTTTGTGGAATGAATCAGACAACTTCCCTGTGTTCAAATATGAACATACTATAGTGAATTTCATCAACATGTTCATCAATGAGTTGCTAAGTTAAAAAAAAATTAGTAAATAATAGAAAGATCAGTAGAGAGAAGAGAATGGGGGAGGCGATGGGATCCTGGGGATGGAATTCAGATAAGTTATACTCCATTCTTTTTTACATGTATCATTGATTATTCTATTGTCATGTATATCTAGAAAGAACAGAGGGTGGGAGGAAGGGAGGGGAAGGGAAAATACTGGGGACTGAATTGGAACTAGTTACGCTACATGCTTTTATAATTATGTCATTGTGCATTCTACTGTGAAGTAAAACTAAAAGAACAGGGGAAGGGAGGAAAAGAGGAGAAGGGGAAATACTAAAGACTCAGTTCAGAAAAGCTATGCTCTATGCTTTTATAATTATGTCATGGTATATTCTAATGTCATGTACATCTAAAAAAGAACTAATAAAAAAAGAATATAAATAAATGCTAGTGAGGATGCAGGAAAAGGAACCCTTATACATGGTTGGTGGGAATGGAGATTGTTAAGCCACTATGGAAAACTGTATGGAGATTCCTCAAAAAACTAAAAATGGATTTATCATATAATCCAGCTATACAATCCCTTGGTATTTATTCAAAAGAATTTAGGACAGCATACTTTAGCAATAACGTGCATATCTATGGGATAGCCCAATTCACAATAACCAAGTTATGGAACCGCTTAGGTGTCCATCAACAGATGAATGGGTAAAGAAAATGTGGCACGCATACACAACAGATTCTACTCAGCCACAAATGAAACAAAATCAGACTGTTTGCAGGAGAATGGATGGAACTGGAGAGCATCATGTGAAAAGAATAAGTCAGACTCAGAAAGACAAGTGTCATATGCTCTCTCTCATATGTGAGAGCTGGAGGAAAAGAAAGGAAAAAAGTGATCTCATGAAAGAAGAAAGGAGACCACTAAAATACAGGAAGAGAGTTAGGGGGGAAGGAAGAGGAGAGGGAAAGGGAATGGAATTGATCACATTATGTTATATGCATATGCCTGCATAATGAAATCTGCTATTCTGTATAATTAATATGCACCAATAAAAATCAAACAAGCCCTAACCTAGAATATACATAAATTTATATTAAAAAAGTAACCCCATAGAGTGGAACTGATAAAATCCTAAGGGGAATGAAGCTTTGAGGGAATGTGTGGCCTCCTTCGGCCCTGACTGCTATGGCTGTTTTCCTAGCACGGGGGCATCACGCTGATGCACGATGCCACACAGCCTAGCAGGGGAAATGGTTCACTGGAATGGTTTTGGGGGTCCCAGCTTCTTGCAGGTGCCTGCCTGAGAATTATTTTCTTATGTTGAGGGTTTTCTTCCACCTGGGATGAAATGAGAGCAGTCTGGACTTGTTTGGGAATAGGATCTTATCAGTTCTTTTCAGAGTGTCTATCTACCCCCAGCGCCCTTCAGTGATCATACAGGCTTAATACTTTTAAGTTTGGGGATGTTCAAAACAGGAAGGACTTGAAGCACATCTGTGGAATGTACATTTATTCCCGGTATCTGCTACCTCAGGTTAAAATGAATTCTGATGAGTATAATTAAACGTGAGTACTTCAATGATTCTCAGAAGAGTATTTGCTTATCAGATGGACTACTAAGTGTCTCTGATCTCACAGAGTTTTGTTGCTTTTTCTTTCTGTTCCTCTTTCTCACACACATATTCCCTTGCAAGTTCAGATTGTCACGATCTTTCACCATTTTCTTGCTCTTGCCTTGCAAACCTAATAAAACATTTTATTAGGTAGAATTTCTCTTGAATCAGTGTTGAGCTGAAAATTGACTTGGACATGAATCATGATAATATGTCGCACTGTTTACGCAGCAATGAAGATTATCGAGATGAATGGAGAGGAGCCAGCTCCTCTCTTTATTCATCTCAAACTCGTTCAGCCCTGTTATTTCTCATGCTGAGAGATTTATTGCTAATTATTGCAGCAGATAAGCTGTCTCAAAGGGAGCAAAAACTTTTAGGAACTGAGGTGCTTCAAATCCAGAGGGAACCAGGATATGTCTTAACTCTGCTTCTGAATTACATGGAAAAAATGCAAAAGAGTCCTAAGCACTTAGAAAACAGTAATCAGTGTGTGTAGCTTATCTCCACTAGGGTGTACATTTTCTTCCCACTGTACATTCCAGGGAGATCTATGCTACATTTTTGTGTTGCACAAGGCGGAAAAGTGTGCGGTGGGTGCTGGGACCACGTACGTGAATATGTTAAGAAAACATGTTTGGGTTTGCTTTTATTTCTTTTTAACCTAATAAATCTATGCCTGCGTCCCACACCTCTCATCCCAACATCCCTCAAAGGAGTTTCATTTAATTTCTCCAATCCATGCAAAGATTTGAAAAAACTAGAGTGTAAAATTTTGGGTTCAGGAGAGATTTCTAATTTTTTTTTACAAAATATTTATATCAAGGAGTAGGTATCAGAGATGAATTTGCTAATGAAGATGAGAATTTACCTGTCCTACATACTCATCCATCAGATGTCTGGCTCAGAATCAGGACACAAGTCGTTCATCTTGGAACCTATTTTTGCAGTAGACCTGCGGAGACCCAGGTCTTGGTACATGCTCTAAATATCCAATTAACAAAAATCTATGAATGCACTTTGACATTACTGGGACAATTTGGGAATTTGGTGTGTAGTTTCTGCAGGCCATAACGATTGATTTGTGTTGAAGGAGAAAGGACGAAGGAAATGTCTCAGAATCTTTAGCAGGATGTAACGTGGCTTCCAATTTGAGATTGAAGCTCATTTTCTAAATCTCTCCCTCTTTCTGACCTTAAAACAAAAACCCAATGATCAAAGACCAGGAACATTGAGTAAGAGGATTTCTCAGAAGTCTTCTGCCAGAGCAGTTTATCGATTGCCAAATTGGTGGAAAGCACATGTGCTTTGTACAATCAACTCAAGCTGACATCGAATAGCAGGGAAGAGGTTGAACTTGGCTATTTCCAGGTATCCACTTTCTCTTGAAGCAGGAAGCAGCCTGCTCGGGGAAGTGACGGAGTTGACAACTCAGTCTTGGAGCCCATTTAAGTAATGATGGGAATGGCAGTGGGCCTCTCCTCCACAGAGGGTTAAGAAGCCTCATGACCTCATTATTTTACACTCCTTTCTCCACAAACAGAAAATTTCTGGAAAATGTGCTACTTTCAAATGCACCACCATGAGAAGACCTTGAGGCCAGCAGCAAGCACAGATGTGAGTGTCCTTTGCTAGGATGGTAGTCTCACATCTGCAATAGCTCACTGGGACACCAGCCATTTCCTGACTGTCCTTGGCCTTATTTCTCCAGCTGTAAAACGAGAAGGCTGATTTGGCTGCGAGTTCTGCTCCTGCTCCAAGCTTCCAGCATTCCCTGCCTTCCAATTACTCTTGACATTCTTGACAAATCCCAGGGCTCTGTGCCCCTTCCCCCAATCTCCAGTGGCTTCTGTGCCTTTCTCTTGGGAAACTTTGTCTTTTAAACCTGAAACAAGGATGCCAGATCACAACCGTGAAGATCATCCCACCTCTTTGTGGCTCCTCACTGCCTACATAAAACAAATCCTTTCCGTGGTCAACAAAAGTCTCCATGAACTGACCCATACCCAGCTTTTCAACTGCATCACACATCATTTTTTTCTGCCAAATTGGTCTGTTCCTGTCCCCCACACACTCCACACATCGCCATCTGCACCTCTGATTCCATTACTCTCTGAACCCAGACTCTTCCTTTCTTCCTTTCTTGACACAGTGGAGCAGGACTCTGGGACCCGACTCCTCTGGCTTCCAGCAGAGCTGCTATTGACTACTTCATCTCTTCATAATAAAAATCCAGGTTTATTCAAACAAGAAGATTCAAGATAAAAATTTATTTTGCAACTAACTTAATGCAATGTTCATGGAAGAACAGAGGCTGCTGGCTCCTTCCTGGGAACTCTACTTAAGAACCTAAGGATAATTGGTAGTTCCTTGGATCTAGGTAAATATCATGAGAAATCTTGGTGGGAAACCAGGGTGGGAGAAAACCTGATAGTGGGGAATGAGTTTTGGAAATTTTTGTCATTATGTCTTCTCCCACCTGTCCCTCTCCTGTTCCTCCCACATCACTCACACTTTTAGGGGGAAATGGAAGACAGGAAAAAGCAGTAACAGCATTGACCAGCTATAGTTGAGAGGATGCAAGCAGGAAAGTTCCAGAACCTGGTTAAGGAGTGGAAGATTCGTGACTAATGGCATTAGGGAAGATTAGGTGGCCCTGGAGCTTTCTTTTTATCTTCCTGGGCAGATCCTGGAAGACGCAGTGGTCCTCCTAGCACAGTTGCCATAGACAAACAGGTGGGGTAAGAGTTGTTGAACCCAGTCTACAAAGCCACAAGTTCCTTCCCAACCCCTGTCTCTTCTCCTTATTCCCAAATCTAGGAAGAGACACAAAAGTGACAGTCTTAATATTAACTCTTCTGTTCAATTTTATTGGCTCTATTGATGCATAATTTACATAAAACAAAGTTTACTTATTTTAAGTGTTTAGTGAGTTTTGACAAATGGTTACATTTGTGTAACCACTCACACTATCAAGACACTGAACTCTAGGAACCATTCATCCTATTGCTTTTGGATGGTTCTTTGCCTGGTGCAGTGGCCTCTCTCTCTATCCATGCTCAAATCATGCTCAAAGGCTCCAGGGCACTCTGCTGGCCTCAGGAGATCTCACTCCTTGTGTTGAACTCCTCTGCGATCATCCACTCAATCGATTCTGACTGCTTTCCCTCCCCAATCTCTGATCTCTGTGTTCTCACTCAGTGAAATGGAAGGACTTTGTTTAGCTCCCCTCCTTGCACAGGAGCCTAAAAACTTCCCCCAGGCAGTGAGCTAACACAATTATACAGCTCATTTTATTTGTTTTGTTTTCTTTTGAGTCACAGTCTTGCGTTGCCTGTCGTCCAATGTCTGAAAGCAGTTGCTTAATATATTTTGTTTTCCAGTTTTCTAATTATTTATGGTTCGAGGGCAATTACCAATTTTGATAAAACCAAGGAAATATGAGCTCAGAGGAAAAAAATAATGACACATTTAGAGAGTGCAAATACCATAAAGTAACATAATACACTGAATAAATTATACTATAAATAAGAATTAATTGACCAAGCAGAGCAAAACATTTATATAAGCTTATACATAATTTCAAGTAGCTACAAAATGATATTCAAAGGATAGAGGCAGAATAATGATTTTAAAAGAAGAATCAAATGAAGTTACTAGGTTTGAAGAATAAAACATTTGGCAGTTTCTAGAAGTATTGCAGACTAGATATTCTGGAAAGATTATCCACATGCTGGATAACTTTTTAGTGTTTTAAAATACAATACTGAAGGCTGGAGGGGTGGCTCAGCTCTAGAGCATTTACCTGGCATGCACGAGGACCAGGATTTAATCCCCAGCACCACATACACAACTGACCGGAGGAAAAACAAAAATCAGATGGTGCTCTCTCTCTCTCTCTCTCTCTTAAAAAAATATAATACTGAATCCTGAAGCTAGTAAATCTAGCCTATACTCTCACCTTCCTCAATAAATAGAGTTGAAACAATTGTGGCCAACGTAGAATGAAGGCTGCCCTCCTTAGCACGTAATCCCTATGAGGCAGGAATTCCTGTCCGTCCCCTGAGTACAGCCCCAGCTACAAGGCTGGAACAGAGTCAAGCGCTGAGCGCGCATGTTGAATGGGTGGATGAGTGAATGAATTAAAGTTCTGGGGCAAGGGACCATGTCAGGAACGTGGAACTCTGAATATCAATAGCTCATCACGCAGGGAGTGGAAGGTCATGTGTGGAGCACTGAAAAGATTTAGGAGCTGACCACTATACCTCTTCCCGTGAAGCCAGCTCTCAAAGTGGCCATTTTATTAGTGCATGGTTGGCTTAAAAAAATCCATTTGCTCAAAGCAAAGAAGCCATTTAGGAAACACATTTGCCTCCAGCGTGAAGCCAGAGGGAAAGAAAGTGCAGTAATAGTCCCCTTAGAATTTTCAGCCACTGGGAACTGGTGTGGAATTTATACATTCTGAATGGTCACAGAGACATCCAACCACAACGAAATAAAGATGCTTCCAAGTTGTAGCAACCCAGGGATTCCCGCAGAATCAAACAGATTGGTTTTGGTGGAAAACATCCTAGATTCAAGCTTTAGGTCTCTCCTGAATTAGGCTCAGTCAAATAAGAGATCACAATTTAAAAATTATAGATATAGCAAAGTCATGAGGAACCAAGCTTCCCTGAGTGATAGTCAGAGAGAAAAAAATAATTTTAGATTCCAAAGGCTTCAGATTCTGGGATTATGTGAAACAACATAAACAATTGCCAAGAATAATCTTTCTAAAGTTAAAAGATTGGATGAAAAATGAACAAATAAAGTCTATTATATATAGTTAGATAAATCTGAGAAAAGCAAATAGAGATTCTAAACATGAAGGGAAAGAACTTCAGATGTAGAGAGTTTTATACAGCTAAGCCATTTTTTAACATAAGGATAAAAATATTCTCAGTCATACAAGTGTTTGTAATTTTAACATGCGAGGAGAGTATTCTGCAAAGGAGAACCCTAGTGAAGAAGATAAATAAATCCATGAGGAAGAAATGAGATACAGGAAAAAAGGGTAAGTAAATAACTTAGAAAAATCCTATTTTTTGGATATATTAAGTTAAATAAACTCCACTATTGGAACTAATTTCATCTGGGGTTTTGGTTTGCTTTCCAATGTGTTTACTAAAAACGTGATAGGGCAAAATCTGAGAGAAATATAAGAATTAAAAGGGAAGAGACAAAACTATCAATATTTCCAGATGATCTTTACAGGAAATCTATCAGACGCAATAAGTGAACTATCTACGTGTTAAGAAAGTTCAGCAAGGGAGTTGAACACTAGGTCAATTTATACGCAAACTTAGACTAGATATAGCCATGTAGAAAATCTACTGGAAAAATGAGACACATTTTACAACAGCACCAAAAATAAGAAAATATCTAGAAGATCCAGAAGAAAAGTTGTAACATTAAAGTGTTGCAGTGTGCAATTTCTGAATTTGGCAGGTCAGATCCAACAGACAACAAAGATACTCTCTCTAGACAAGATAGGATTTATTTTAGTAATAATATGGATGCAAGAACAAAAGTACCAGTGATAGGTGAGAGAGAAAAGAGAAGAAAATCTATTACCAGATTGGGAAACACTAACACCTGCAGTCACGTAGCTGGGGTGTCCTAGGACAGTCTTTCAGGGTCCCAACTGGGAAGTCCTGGGCAGATCGTCCTGTCCACAGGTAAGAATCCAAAGTCTTATTCCCAGTTGGGCTTCTTTTTTTATTAAGAAATTTAGTTACTGTACAATCAAAAATGCATCTAATGAAACAATATGATATTACATATTTTTCAAATTAGATTTACCCCCCAGAGACCACCCTATTCTCCCACCCTTACCCCTCCCCACCCCTCCCCCCCCTTTCTGATACATCTCTATGAATGCTGTAGGTTGTGTGTCACTACACCTTTGCTGGCTTTAATACATGAGACTCACCACCTTTCACACAGGCCTGGGTCTAGCTCCAGACTGCACAGATGAGTGAAGACATTCGACCCTTGACTCTCTGGGTTTGGCTAACTTCACTCAGCATGATTTCTTCCATCGCCATCCATTTACCTTCAAAGGCTGCAATATCATTGTTTCTAATTGCTGAGTAGAACTCCACCAGTTAGACTTCTTAAATACAAGTTAGAGCAAAGAAAGCTCTGGTCTAACAGCCTGCATGACCTACTGATCCCCTCAAGGACACTGCATACCCCCAAGGACTGGCCAGAGCTCCGAAGGGAGGGAATGAGAGCTCTTGTGGGTGAGCCAAACCCAGCGGGAAGTGAGCTTTCTTTAGATCTTCCACCAAGGCTGTACAAAGGTATGGCAGGCACATGCACTGGGAAGATCTTTGATATTTTCTTTAGCCTTTTAGAAGTACAGGCTGGAGGTAACCGTTTCAGCTAGCTCTTTTGCTGCTATGACTAAAAGACCTGACGAGAACAACTTTAAGAGGAGAAGTTTATTTGGGGGCTCACAGTTTCAGGGGCTTTCATTCACAGACATCTGGCTCCATTCCCCACAGCTCAAGGAGAGACAGGACATCATGGTTGAAGAGTGTGGCAGAGGGAAGCCACTCAAGACATCACACCAAGAAACAGAGAGCTCTGTTCATCAACAACAAAATATAAACCCCAAAGTACAGACCATGACCCACCTCCTCCAGCCACACCCTAACAGCCTGCAGTTACCACCCAGTTGATCCCTATCAGGGGATTAATCCACCGATTGGGTTAAGGCTCTCAAAACCCAATCATCTCCCCTCTAAACTTTCTTGCATTGTCTCCCACAGGAGCTTTTGGGGGACACCTAATATCTAAACCAAAACAGATACATACCAGAAATTATCATTGAGTAAGTGGTACTGGAGCCATTAGACCAGATGGACTCCCAGAGAGGGTGAGTGTAGACTGGGAAGTAGACCAGTAGTCCAAGGAATGAGTCTGGGCTCTTTCCAGAATGGCCAGAGTGAGGGAGAAGGAAAATGAGATGGCAAAACATCAAAAGAGTGTTGCTTGGAGAGATCAATCATTTTAAATGATAAGTAAAACAAGGACTAAAGTTGACCCTTGGATTGAGGACTGTGGAGATCACGGGTGACTGGAGAGAGAACTATTTACATTATCAAATTCTATCTGCTCTACTGTACTTTCAAAGTGTATTTGGAGGCAAAAACATAATTGGGGTGGGTTCAAAGGACAAGGAATGGAGAGAATTCGAGACAGTGAGTGTAGACAACGCTTGGAGGAGATTTGCTGCAAGAGAAGTGAGGAATCAGGAGATGGAAGTCAAGACAGGTGGGTGCAGATTTTAAGGGAGAACTAGCAATGTGTTTGTAGAGTGGTAGGTCAGATCCAGCAGCGGGGGAAGAGTAGATGGTGGAGAAGAACCAAAGTTTCCTATTAACGGGAGACAGCGACGGGGCATAGACATAGATTCCGACAGGTGGGTAAATAGGGAGGTGGTGATTTGTGGACATTTTCATTTTATTGCTTCTTTTTTGTCTGTGAAGTAGAAATACAATATGGGAAGGTGAATAGGGGAGGAAGGTTTGAGAAAAGAGCAGAAGACATAAGAGCCTTCCAGAAATGGGAAAGTGTCATCTCTCCTGTTATACACACCAATTAAAGGATTAAAGACTGAAATGCAAATTCCAACTCCATAGTTAATGAAAAAAGATATAAGAGAAACATGTTGTCCCTTTGGGGCAAGCATGGATTTCTTAAATAAGATCTTGGTATAGTTTTGATGTGGTTTGTCCTTCCCAAAACACATGTTGAGACTTGGCCCCCAAGATAACAGTGTTGAGAGGTGGGGGCCTTTAAGAGGTAATTAGGTCACGAGGCTCCACTCTCCTGAGGGAATTCATGTAGTTCCTCAGCCAGAGTGTTAGTTATCCTGAGAGTGGGCTGCTATAAAATGACCCTCTCCCCTCCCTTCAGTCTGTCTCAAATGTGTGCCTCCCCTCCACACACGCTGGCTTCTCCTTCCTCTTCTCACCGTGTTGTGATGCATCCTGATGCTTTTTCAAGAAGTCAGGCAGGTGCTGGCACCATGCTTTCAAATTTTCCACTCTCCAAAAGCATGAGCCAAAGTAACCTCTTTTCTTTATAAAGCACCCAGCCTCAGACATTTTATTACAACAACATAAAAATGACTAAGACAGATCTCCCAAGTATCAGATTCAAGGGGAAAATAGTTCTCACTTTAAGGCTCCTTCAAAACTTTACTGTTCCTGTCTCTCTTCACCATTTGTTTTCTTCAAATGTTTACTCTAATGAGTCCTCAGTCCCCTCCACTCCTTTGAGTCTGAAATCCTTCAGGTCAATCATTCCATCTATGGGGACATATATAAGTGGCAATTCTAATTCTCATCCACACTTACGACTACCTGGAGCAGCTTTAGACATAATGTGTCATGTGCTGCCATCAAAATATATGTTTTGGGTTTTCCTCTTATATTCTCAACTTTGTTAAAAAAAAAAATCTGGGTCCTGTTCCTTTTTCAGACCTCAAAATGTTGCAGATTCCCCTGTGATAAGACCTTAGACTCTTTCTCCAGCAATGCTTGCTTAGAGATTTCCTGTAGTTCCATAATTTTAAAAATGTCATTTATACACTAACAAATTCCAAATTGATGACTTTGGCCATAACATCCCTCCCCAAATTCCAGATTTATAGACTCAATTTCCTCTCTGACATCTCCATTTCTATCTATCTCTGCTTGGCATCACAAACTCATACTGTTCCAAACTCTCTTTATTCCTCTCTCAAAGCTGCCCCTTGTTGAAGGTGCTGCATTTCATTAAATGAGACCATTATTCAACAAATCTCAGTGTGATCTTCTTCCTTACTCCCTATCGAACCCTCCAGCAAACCTCATCAGCTCTCCTTTTAAAATATATCAGGATGTGATCACTTAGTAGTATGTCCATCACCATCACCCAGCCCAGACCCCTTCCTCCCTCCTTTCTGCATTATTCTCACTGCATCTGAACAGTTAAAATGCATACATCAAATCATGTTATGCTCCTGTTCAAAACCCTCCAGTGAATTCTTAGCATTCTTTTTCTTTTCTTTCTTTCTTTCTTTTTTTTTAAAGAGAGAGGGACAGTGAGAGAAAGAGAAAGAGAAACAGAGACACTTAGTTGTGTTCATGGGGGCTGGGGTTTGAATCCACATCCTCACGCATGCCCAGAAAGTGCTGTAACCACTGAGCCGCCACTCTAGCCCCCATTCTTAGCATTCTTAAAATAAGGTCCAGTGTTTCTACCATGGCTTCCAGGGTCCTACATGAAGTGGTTCTAGTCCTGAGTCTTGCACTTGACCCCTCATTCCCTGCCGGCTGGCCACTCTGGCTTTCTAACTCAGGAGGCCTTGCTTGGCCCAGGGATGGATACACATGACTCAGTCCCTTGTCTTATTCATCTCTCTGCTCAAATGTCCAGGAGAGAGGTTTCTTGACCCACAAGCCTGTTTAACCTAGCACCTCCCAATGCATCCCTTCCTTGCTTTAGTTTTCCTGACAGCTTTTACTACTTCCTTTTGTGTGTATAAAATTGATTTTCTCAACGTCCCTCACTATAGTATAAATTTCATGAAGCATAGGGCCATCTTCTGTTTTTTTCCACCTCCGTATCTCAACTTTCTGAATGATTACATTAAAAATGAATGAAAGAATGGATAGGTAAATAAATGACTATGAATGATCAATGTGGTGTTAAGTGAAAAATTAAGAAACATCATAGAATTTGTCACACAACACTATGTGAATTATAAACAGAAGCTATAATTCACATAAAGCTATAATTCATAAGCTAAAAGGTGTTCAACGGGGAAAGGAAAATCTTTTCAACAAATGGTGCTGGAAAAACCAGATACATATGTGGAAAGAAAAATGGACCTTGACCTTTATCATATACCACATGTAAAAATTAACTAGAGATGGGCCATGGATTTAAACACAAAAGCGTCAAGTGTAAGTCTTGTAGAAGAAAATATAGAATATCTTCATGAGCTCACAAGAATAGACAAAGTTCTCTTAGTAAGGACAAAAGAGCACCAGTCACAAAATAAGCAGATGAGTAACAATAAAAAACCTTGATACAACAGAATTCGTGAAGATTAACACTCTGTGGCTTGGGCCTGGGGGTGTAGTTCAGTAGCTCAGTAAGAGGACTTGCCTAGCATGGATGAGACAGGCCCTGAATTTCATTTCCAGTACTTAGAAAATGTCTGTCTTATCAAAAGATACCATCAAGACACATTGCTATATTGTATGCATGTACAAATATGTAACAACAAATCCCACCATTATTACAATTGTAATGCACCAATAAGAAGCGTGGAAAAAGAAAAAATATACCATTAAGATAAAGGGAAGGGGGCTGGAGCGGTGGCTCAGCGGTTTCGGCGCTTGCCTGGCAAGCACAAGGACCTGGGTTCAAACCCCAGCACCACGTACACAACTAAGTGTTGGAGCAACTAAGGCCATGTGAAAACCTAAATAAAGTTGTTTCTCTGTTTCGCTGTCTCTCTCACTGTCCCTCTTTCTTAAAAAAAAAAAAAAAAAAAAAAAAAGATAAAGGGAAGGCATGGTCTAGGAGAAAATATTTATAGTACATAAGTACCTAAAGCACTTCTAAAAATCAACAATGAAATAAGAACACCGCAAGTTTTAAATGGGCAAATGATGCAGACTATAAGAGAAGACTGATATCTGATAAGCACACAAAAATACGATCAAGACTGTAAGTCATCAGGGAAATTCCAAATAAAAATAATGTATTTGTCATATCCCCTAGAATAGAAAGTTCACATATCCCTAGTGGTAGCTGGACAATGGAACAAATTTGGAAAGCAGTTTTCCAGTTTCTAATAAAGTCACATATATACCTCCCTAAAGAATCATCAATTCTGTTTCTATGTGGTTTTGTTTATTTTATTTATTTATTTATTTATTTATTTATTTATTTTGGACCTGGGGATTGAATCCAGGGGCTCTTAGCCACTGAGCCACATCCTCAGCCCTTTTTATATTTTATTTTGAGACAGGGTCTCACTAAATTGTTTAGGGTCTAGTTAGGTTGCTGAGGCTGGCTTTGAGCTCATCATCCTCCTGCCTCAGCCTCCCAAGCCACTGGGATTACAGGCAGGCGCCACCATGCCTGCCCCATTTGTATGTAGGATGTAGGATCTGAAAACCTATGTCCACATAAAAACTTGTGCACAAATGTTCATAGAAGCATTATTCATAAAATCAAAAAATTGTCAATCCAGCAGTTCATCAGTTGATGAAATATGTTCATTCAAACAACGGCGTACAACTCAGCAGCCAAAGAAAAAGAAGTGACGACGGGTGATTCTTCAAGACAGGTCGAGAGAAAGCAGCCAGACATAAAAGACTGCATGTCTCCAACTCAAGAACAAGCAAACCTAATGTCTAAATCTGAACAGCACTTGCCCCTGGAGAGAGGGGGCTCACTGGAAAGGGGCATCAGGAACTGTTCTGTGCCTTGGTTTTGGGAGAGGCTTTTGTCCAACAAATCAAACTGAATTCTTAAGTTCTGTGCATTTAAGAAAAGAAAATCATATCCACAAGAAAGACATTTAGAACATTCCTATGTATTTGCCAGGGATCCTTGCTTATAGAAGGATGTATATTAATCACCTTACAAATGGGCCCTTTTGGCAGAGGAGAGGCTATGAGGCTGATGTATGGTATAAAACATTATAAAATAATAAAATAAAAATAAGACTCTTGAACTGAGGAAGCCAGTACACCATGAAATGAGGAGAGAGACTATATCTAAAATTCACACCTGTGGCGAGAAAGGAAAGCAGATGGCCGTGCAGGAGGAAGGCTGGAAAGAAGGAATGCAGATAAGGTGACAGGAAAGGGAAATGGAAAAGGAGGAGGGCAGGGAGGAAGATCAGGGAACCCAATCCTGAGCGGCCTGCGGTCCCCTTAGGGAGATCACAAGCGCCTGGGAGGGAGGGGTTGTTTTGAAGGAGTCCTTACACCTGCCAGTGCGCAGAACCTGCTCACAGGCAGCAAAGACTGGATATCAAATGCCAGGTGCACAACTTGAAGCACAGACGGCTCTTTCATTGGGACTCGGGGGAGGAAACCCCTGGTAGCATTTTATTGGAAACACTTTAAAGGCAGGGGCCTCTGTGATTTCATGCAGCCGGCGCCCACAGGCAGCAGGTGGCCTTTTAATTACTGGGAGGGGCCTCTGGAGGCCCTCTCGGCCTCCCCACAGGTGTGTGGCCTCTGGTTTTTAAGTGTGTAGTGGGTGTGTATTTCTTTGACAGGACTCATCCCACTGAGCCACCACCTGGCTCTCTCCTTCACAGGCCCTCTCTCAGGCCTGCTGGTGCCCTGCGCAGGGGACATCACAGTCGTCCCCTGAGGTTGGTGCTCCCATTCTGGACCTGTGAATTAGCTTCCCTGGTTGACTTCAGGTCAGCTGAAAAGTCACTTAGTAGCCTCTTCCTGGTGTAGCCCTGAGCTGCCAGGAGGCCCAGGATGGTGGAGTTACAGCCATGCCTTTAAGGAGCTCAGGCTCAGAGTGGAAGACAGAAATAGAATTTTGAAATGGGGCAACAAATGCTGAGAGAGCCAGAGCTGGACACTGGGCCCTGGCTGTGAGGCCAGGAGAGTCTTCCCAGACAGAAGGCCTGAGCTGAATCTCAGAACTCAGAGATTCGAAAATCAGGTGCTCTTCATCCGTAGGCATCCGAGGCCTGCAGGGATGAGGTCCAGCAAGGGCCGGCCATGCTTCCGGAAGTCCCTGCCACCCCTGACAGCCATCGGTGAGAATTTAGAGGTGGGGAGATCCCAGTTCCTCAAATACTCCAGGCCTCACATCAAGGAACATGAACTACCATGACCTGAAGGATCAAAAGACCCAGGTTCAAGTTCCAGTTCCACTCTGCTGTCAGCTGGGGGACTGTGACAAGCTACTCAACCTCTCTCAGCATGAATTTCCTGGTCTTGGGAAGGAGGTCAGTGACAGTTTTTAGAGATCATGGTCATGAGGACTAAGGAGGTAATGCTTTACAGCTGAGAGCCCCGAGCGGGCCGCATCGTGTGTGGTGAACACCGTCCTCCTACCTTCCTCTTCCACCCTGTGCAGCACGAACTTTCAAACTCTGCGTCACCGGGGCCACAGTTGAGCTGGCAGTCCCAGGGTCTGTACAAGGGAGCAAGGCGTCCACATCTCACAAAAGGAGTGCTTTCATATTTTAACCATCTGTAGCGACATTATTTATGAATCCAATTTCTCTTTTTATTCTATCTGCAAATTACATTCTTGTTATCATGCTGGAGAGGTAAATTTATTCCCAAACATAGTCACAGTTTACCAGAAATCAAAAAGTGTAAGTATTGTTGCCTATAGCTAGGTGAATTTATTACATTTGTTTTGCAATGAACCAGATAAGTGGAATGAGAGAGAGAGAGGAGGGAGAGAGAGGTCAGATGATGATGCTGTTCCCAAACTGCTGAGTCAGCACTACTACCAGATCCTTAGTCAACTCACCTTCTGGTCTCAGGTGACATGCTTCTAAAACCCAGGTTCCAGGATTCCAAAATATAAAAACCCTCTAGGTTTTCCAGTTCTGGATTATTTATAGAAAATCAATTCATTCAAAGTCAGTTTATCAAAGGATCTATTTCCATAATAACCAATTCATCAAATTTTCCCACTTATAAAACCTGTATTCCTTTCAACTGATTACAGAGCTTCTACAAATTTATTACGCATGCAGGAGCAGGAGCAGGAGAGCCACGGGGGTATGAACCTCAGGGACCTGGGGTTCTCAATTCTCAGTCTCCTCCCATCTTTGGAACTCAACATTCCTAAACTTAATGGCTTAAGATAACAATAAATATTTATTATCTCACATGGTTTCTGTGGCTCAGGGACAGCTTAGCTGGTAGATGAGCTTGAGGCTTCTTGCAGGACTTAGAGATAAGATATTTGTCATTTGAGACTGGGGCTGAAAGTCTCCCTGTGGCTCACTCGGGTGACTGAGGGCAGGGGGCCTCCGATCCTCACCATCTGTCTTTCCCTAGGGCTGTTCTAAGTGTCCTCACAACATGGCCAGCAGCTATTCTAGAGCAAGTTAAGAGAGAACTGAAATGTCATTGCTGCACCATCCCCAGGGTTACACAGGGCACTCTCAGCCATTGTGGGAGGGGACTACACAGGAAGTGGGGAAGCGAAGGCGGGGTTCCTTGGAGGGAGGCTACCCAACTGTGGCTGTCCCCACTCCTGGCCATCTTTTAATTACTCTTTCCCCCAAGCCTGGACCATAGCCCCCTGCTCCAGGCCTGCCTTCTCTGCTTCTCAGGCCCTCCCTCTTGCCACCCTTCAACATCTTCCTTCTCTAGGAGTAGCAGCCTGATAAGGCCTTGTGCTCCTTCCATCTCCCCAACTAGCCCTCCCTCCACCCAGCTCAGGGCCTCTTCCTGTCCTGCTCCCACCAACGTCAGTGGACAACTGAGACAGCAAACTGACATTCTTACAATAAAAAGCAGTCAATTAAAACCCACTAGAAATTGCCTAATCTACTGAAGCCCTTCCAAATCTATTGCTAGAAACTTTATAAAAAACCAAAGCAAACTTCCTTCTGGTAAATCAGTAAATCCAGTAAAACTGGGGGAAGGGTCATTAAAAGGCTAAAATGTTGGCAAGACAGGAAATTCCTTTAAAAAAGGACTAGAAAGAAATCGGTAGACATGAAAACCTTCCCATGCAACACTGAGGAACACAGAATATTCAGATTCACTGAGGATGGCCAGGCCAGCCCTGAGTGTCCTGTGTGTGTAAGTAGGCACATTGGAGAAATTGAGCAATGGTCAAGAACTTATCCTTGCGGCTGGAGTGGTGGCTGAGCGGTTATGGCACTTGCCTGGCATGCACAAGGATGCAAGTTCGAACCCCAGCACCATGTACACAACTAATTGTTGGAGCAATGAAAGCCACATGAAAAACTAAATAAAATTGATTCTCTCTCTTAAAAAAAAAAGAATTTATCCTTTTGCAAGGCAGGCTTCAGAGAACTACTGGTCTGCTGTGGAAGGTCTTCCCCTTACAATGTGCAATGCATGTCAGGTACGAGGTGACTTTCTTAGGACTCTGTTACGGGGAGTTGAGGCTGGCAGCAGTCAGGTTCAGGGCTTGTAATGCACCCCAGCCCTCATAGAAGCTGCAACCTCGGACCAAGCTCCTGGCTCTCTTTCACCATTTCCAGCTCCCAGATGAAGCAGTCTGGGTTCCTGGGCTCCACAAATACTATCAAAGCAGCTGGAATTTTCTCTCAGCAGCACTGTTACAAAGGCTTCCCACAGCTGTTGGCAGAGTCTGGATGACCTGTGTCACACAGGCCATGTAAGAAGGGACCATGTGAGAATCCAAATCTTGGTCTATCAACTCCAGACCAAATCTGGCCATCTAGTTGTTCCCTCCAGTTCTGAATGAGTGTGGGAGAGTCGCTGCCTCTGCAAAGCCTAAAGTTACTGATTGTAGTTTAGTCAGGGAACTCGGGGCTGTGTGATCCTTGGTGGGATCTGGGTCAGGTGGGGACCTGCTTTGAGAAAAAACTTGCTTATACCTTCTTCACCGTGCATGCTGTGTCTGCAAATGCCCAAGCATGTCACCTGCTGACCATGGTGGCTCCTGTGTATGTTGTGCCTGCAAGTGCCCAGGCGTGTCACCTGCTGACCACGGTGGTCACCATGCGTGCTGTGCCTGCAAGTGTCCAGGCGGGTCACCTGCTGACCACAGTGGCTAAGTGTATGTGGAGCCCTTGGGGCCACCCAGAGCCAGTGAGCCTGAGACAGCATGTTCTTCCCACCTCTCAGGAGTCCCCTCCGCTGAGGTCAGACAGAGCCCAGGACTCAGGGTTCCAGCATTCTCTTCTCAGGATGCAAATGGGCTTTGGCAGATTGATTCGTTAGGTCAGCTGCTCTCTGAAAAGGAAAGAGAATGCATCATTTCAAAGAAACTTTCCAGTCACCAGAGACAAAAAAGGAAAAAAAATCTTCTCCAATCTGCTCTTTCCCCACTCTGTTTTACCTCTCTTTCCTCTTCTCCTTTCTACCTTTCTCCCTCTTACTGCTTTCTGTGTGTCTGTGTGGCTCTCTTCATTTCTCTGGGTCTTTGATCCTCTTGTCTAAGTTTTCCTGTCGTCCAGACTATCCTGCCCCTGCCCCGCCTTGGGTCCTCAAGCCATTTCCTGGCATCAAGGACCACATCATGCACAGCTGAGGAGAGGGAGCTCACAGATTGACAACAGGTGCACAGCGTGACGTTTCGGGGGTTACCCATTTCACCCACCAATAGAATTGGGCGGCATCCTTGGATTCATGCACCGTTACCGAGCTGACCTTTAGTATCGTCTGGAACAGGGAATGGGGATTCTGAGCCCCGGCTTTGGCTTTTTAACAGGCTTGGTGTCTCTACGGAACCTGATAGGGCTTTGCTAACACCACCTCAGGGCCCGTGGGTTGCCAGGGTCACCAGTAGGTGGCCATCCAGGGGCTGCCATCTATTTATTGTATACAAAACTGGGCAGGGACTCCAGTTAGAATAGCAAATATCAAGAATAAAAACAACAGTGAATGCTGGGAAGGTTGTGGGGAGAAAGCAGCACTTGTATGTTGTTGGTGGGACTTCAGACTTGCACAACCACTCTGCAAAGCACTCTGGAGATTCCTAAAAAAAAAATTAGGGATGGAGCCACCATATGACCCAATTATCCCATTCCTGGGGATTTTCCCAAAAGATCTAAAATTGGCATACTACGGTGACACGGCCACATCAATATTTAAAGTAGCACAATTCCTAATAGCAAAATTATGGGATCAACTCAGATGCCGGTCATTGGATGAATGGATTAAGGAATTGTGATTTGTATGTACATACATATACATACAATGGAGTTCTCAGCTATTACAAAGAATGAGATGATGGCATCTGTAGGTAAATGGATGGAAATGGAGAATATCACGCTAAGTGAAATTAGCCAAACTCAGAAAGTCAAAGGTCAAATGTTCTCTCTAATATGTGGAAGCTAGAGTAAAATAAAGGAAAAGGGAAGGGAGGGATAAGATTATATAAAGAACCATTCAAATACAAATTAATGGACAAGCTAAGGGAAGTCTAGAGTAGAGGAAGGAGAAGGGGAGAGGAGAGGAAGCAAAAGGGCAAGGGAAAAGGGGGGAATAAAATATATTTTGCACTTCTAAGATACTAAATAGCTCCCACACAATAAATATATATTTAGATATATATATATATATGCATAAATATACATATATATATATCAAAGGGAGATCAGTAGAAGAAAGGGACCAGGGAAAGAGAGGAGGTGAGGGAGCGGGAAGTGCTGGGGAGGGGTATTGGCCAAGTTATATTGTTATAGCATGTGCATGTATGAATATGTAACAACAAATCCCATCGTTATGGACAACTAAAATGCACCCAAGAAAATGTGGGGGAAAAAGCCAAAAGTGGGCAGGGGACACCCAGATGCTCCATAGGCCTGTCCCAGGCAGCCCTAACCACCAGCCAGGCTCTGTAACCTCGGGGCACTGGGAGGCACTTGCTCCTTTTGTGCGTTGGCTCACCCAGGGGTGCCATGGCAACCAAAACAGTATCCTGTCAGCATCCCATAAAAGCAAAAGTACATTCCAGGGGCATTCCAGGAGCACTTGCTCATGCTCGCGGTTGCATAGCATACTAAAAACACCCAATTTTTATTAAAAACTCACTAAAATTATTTTCCTATTTATAGAGCTTAATCTTTCCTTTAAGCTGCAACTAACTTGTATAAGGTTCCCTGAGAGAAAGTCCTTGTGTGTGCATAGAATGAGGTCGCCATCGAGTTCCCACTCTGGCGGCAATTTCTAGAGGCTGTCCTTTGCTTTCATAAAGATAACTCACTTCTTCAGGAAGTGACTGGCTCCTTTTCATTTCGCTCCTTGTTTGTTTGTTTGTTTATAGGAGAACAACTAACCGGCTCGTTACTGCCATTTCTGCACAATTAGGAGGGTCCACTGAACTTTCATTTTAGAGTGATAGATTTTGCTGTGATGACTGCAATTGGGGTCAATCAGAGAGCAGAGAGAGGTGGAGCGCTGGAAGAAATCTCAGGAGAAGAGGAAGTGATCTGTAGAAGATGAACTGGAATTAGCACAACATTACTTTCCAACTCAATGGGCTGGGATCCATGGTGCGGCCAAAGCTAGCCCAAGGGCAAAACCAGGAAGCAGCAAATTTTATTCTGAGTCTTCTCTCTCTGAATGGCCTCCCATTTTGGCATTTCTTGCTGGCTTTATTTCTGAAGAGATATTAAATATCTGCAATTTATGCATTTGTAGGGCTTTAAAAAATTTTTTTAAATAAAAGTAAAGCGCAGGTCTCCATATTGCAGTAAGTTGGATAATGTCTTTGCCAAGGCCTGTTCTGATAGCACCACAAGGGTCTTTGCTGTAGACATCTCCTATGAGCACAGACTTACAGTCAACACCCAGAGTCGCTCTGCAACCACGTGGTAGCACAACCCATGATGAAACCTTCTGCACTCCGAGATGGAGGAAGCTCATGCATCAGCCTGAGCATTGAATATGATGTCCCCATCTGATGAGTCCATCAATAGCAGAAAGTTCATTTAATTCGATTGGATCATACATCAATGCCATTAATGTGGTGACAGAATGTGCCATCATGAAAACTGCACTGCAGGAAGGAATGAGGTGTCCTGCCAACCCTCAGGAGTTGCCTGCAGAAGGAGATAAAGCCTCTGTAGGTGGAAGATACAAGGCAGAAAATGACAAGTGCCATTAAGAAAGGCCCAGAGGGGTAGGGGACGTAGAGGAAAGATACAGGACCAAAGGAAGGCTTTAACGAGGAGGTAGCTTTATCCTTGAGGGAGTAATAGTATTTATTGGACAGAAGGAGCAGGTAATGGATGACTTTGAATGGCAGATTATGGAGTTTGGCTCCATCCAATAGGGTGAGAAGGAATGCTAAACACACAGCCCTTGTGTCACAAATACCCCACCCACCACTACCCAAAGCAAGGGAATTCCCATGATTGACTGGTGCTTTTCCCTGGCTGTAGTATGCCCTCAGAATCCAGTTGCTTCTTGGTAAGTAAATGCAAAAAGACCAAGCACATTGTGGTTGCCATGGAAGTCCCCCTCAGGTTGCCCTGAGAACCTCTGTGGAGCTCTCCAGCAGCTGATTAACAGATGAACACATTTCAGCATCTGCACTTCTGGATCTATCTTGGCATATACACCTGACTGCTCCCAGCAGATGATTGACCATGGCTGTGGGGCTAGTATGGGGCCATTCTTGCTCTCTGGGGAGTTCCTCTTATGCACAGCTTTGGCTTAAGGACTCCCCATCTGTCTGGCTGGGACTTGCTCAGCACTAAGAGACTGGGGCTCCTCCTGCCCAATCCTCCTTCCCTCCCACACTTTGACCCTTCACGGCTACCTTCCCACCAAAATCTAAATCTCTTGCACCTTGAATTCTCAGAGGACACAAGTTTATTACCAACTGATTAAGTTACGTTGAAGTTATAAACTTTTGTTAGTTTATTCTTGAAAATGGGAAACCACAGGCGATTGTGAGGCAGGGGGATGGCTGGCTCAGCATTTTCTAGCAGCAATGTGTGCAGAATTCATTCATCAAGAGTCAGAGAGACCAACAAGGGGCTGTTGCAGTAACTCAGGCAGGCACGGGGACAGTGGTGGTAGGGATGGAAAGAGGGGCTGATACAAGTGACATCACCACATTTGTCTCAACCGACTGGCCTTGTTACTTCCATCTCTCCTATCAGCATGGACAACAATGACAAAGAGTAGGGTTTGAGGGAGAGAGCACTGATGTGGAAGTCAGGAAGCCTGGGCTCTGCTCCAGCACTAGCTAAGCTGTACACCTCAGGAAATGACTGAACTGTCTGACCTCGGTTTCTGTCCCCTGGAAATGGACAGGGTGGATGGGACAAGCTGACCTTGAAATCCACTTCTCTTCTAGCATGCACTAGTTTTTGATTTGTAACATCAAGCACATAACATAAAACTTATCATCTTAAAATCTTGCATTTTTATTTGTGCATTTCAGGGGCATTAAGCACATTCACATTGTTATGCATCCATTACCACCATCTCCAGAACCTTTTCATTTTCCCAAACTGAAACTCTACCATTAAGCATAACTCCCTGACCCCAGTCTGTCCTCCCCAAGCTCTTGCCAACCACCATTCTGCTTTCTGTCCCTATGAACTTGACTGCTCTTATGAGTAGAATCATATAGTACTTGTCCTTTTGTGTCAGACTTCTTTCACTTAGTATAAAGTCCTCAAGTTCATCCAGGTTCAGCAGGTGTTAAAATCACCTTCCTTTTTAGGCTGAATAACATTCCATTGTATGTACTTATCATATTCTGTTTATCAATTCGTCCACTGATGGACACGTGGGTTCTTCCACATTGTGACTACCGTGAATAATGCTGCTATGAACATGTGTGTACCAAAATCTCTTTAAGACCCTGTTTTCACTTCTTTGGGGTGTATCCCCAGAATTTGGGTTGCTGGATCATACTGTAACTTGCTCTCCTTTTTTTCTTTTAAAGTAGTACCTCCTTCCTGCATTCTCCAACAGAGTACCCATGACAGCCATTGTGAGTGAATACACGTATTGGTGATGGTCTAGAGTTGGCAAACGCACCATGTCTATTTTACAAATTTATCCAATTTTGGCATTCTGTGCCCTATTGTCTCTTTATTTGTTTTACTCTAAAAGTGGTGTTTTAAACTACATTCTAGATAAAGAAGAATTTTACTCCACAGAGATCAGGAATGTCCTACTTCCCAAGGACAGCCCTGTTTATCCTGACTCTTCCCAGCTCCTCCATGAGGACAGCACACTATCTCTGTGCTTTCAGAACTGGGATAGCTTTAAGATCCTGAGTAACTCTAACATTCTAAGACTTAAAGTACAACCCTCCCAGGGGAATCTTCTTTTTAAACAAAGATGAAGTGAGAGGAGAAAAGGGCCCTTATTCCTGAGCCAGGAGGAATGAGTCACCAGCAATGGGACTTTTGCATGTGTGCTATGGAGGTTAGGAAGATGGTGGAACATTTCTAGAGCTGAAATGTCACAGAGGAACAGCCCCCAGTGGGTCTGGCACAAGAACAGTGTTATGTTAAGAGAGGCTGAGCGCTCCCTGGGCTGACTTCCTGGCTTCTGCAGCTCTGGGGAGTGCTGGAAGATTGTCCAGGCTGTTACTCATCCACACATGTTACCATAACAAAGAAGCAGTCAGCACTGTGACAGGATTCCGTGAGAGTTTGTGAAGTCTGTGTCCACTCAAGTGAAATTTATGTTGTCTGGGATTCTCCTTTGGGACTGCTTTTGGGCAAAGTAGAGAGATTTGTGGAAAAGGAACTGTCACGGGCCACAAGATCCTTCTTAAGTCTTGGTAGGCACCCTGTTAGGAGATGTTCTAAGAGGACAGAGTGACTTCAGGCCACTCTAGATTTTAGCCAAGGAAACAGGAGCAAAAAACTGTTGGAAATCAACTTGGCCAGTACCCAGCTACCAGTTCGCACCTGGCTGAGGCTTTGGTCCCAGTCAGCTATGAGCTGGCTTAGGTTTCCCCTGACAGTCTGGAGTGGAAGTGTCAGGGTGGGGAGAGAGGAGCCACAGAGGAAGTGAAGACAGACAGGAAATGCCTAGCACTCCTCTCCAATGCAGTAAAGAGTCCTTAGGTGGATGAACAGAGTCTTTCACATGAACACACTCCCTTGAGTGGGAGGTATGGAACCAGAAGCTGAACCTCATGTTGTCGTTAATTCCATATTCCAGGACTGTCACCTCTCCAGAGGATGTGAGGGGGATCAAATTGTCATCACTCACGGGAGTCCTGCCCGCCAGGGCTCTCAAACTAGGGATCCCCCTCCAGGTCTCTCTTCAGAACGGAAAGATTTATTACCCCAGCTGCTGCCCTCAGCTGCCAACTCTCTTACAGAAATACAGCTGAGGAGGGCTGTGTGGCCCTCTTCAGAAGGGTTGTGACCTCTTCAGAAGCAGGGGGACTGCAGGAGCCCAAGAACTCAGGTTAACCATGGGCGGCAGCAGGAGTGGCAGTCAAGGCAGAGGCCTAGCCCCTGGGCTCTCAGGTCTGAGGACATATCCTGTGAATCCAGGACCCTGGGCTGGGAACCCTTTATGCATTGGTTAAGGTTATCCAGAGAAACAGACCAAGAAGACACAGGTAGACATATGGATAATGAGCAGGAATTTATGTTCTTATAATTATGGAAGCTAAGAAGTCCCACAATAAGTTCAGGCTAGAATTTTTTGGGGAGCGGTGGAAGGGAGGGGAGTTTTGTATTTTTTTATTTCAATGATAAAACATTAATGTTTTATTAAATTAAGAAATGATGGTAGGTGTTTGATACTTCACCCATATTTACTCAAAGAGGTGTTGTTTGTGGAGCCAATCACCCCCTTAACTTTTGATTTCAAGATGAGATCACATTTGTTCCTCCTAAGAATCATATTACATGGAATATAAGAATTTTAAATTATTTTTCGAAAATGAAAGGGGTCATTTTTCTTTTTGCCAGTTTATAGACAGATTTCTTTTTAAAACCAGGGATTGAACCCAGGGGTGCTTAACCGCTAAACAACATTCCCAACCATTTTTCCATTTTTTATTTTGAGACAGATTCTGAGTTTACTGAGACTGGCTTTGAACTTGCAATTCTTCTGCCTCAGCCTCCCAAGCCACTGGGATTACCAGCATGCACCAATGCACCCAGCTAGATAAACTCTTATTTAAACTGTTTGTGTTTTCTGAGTTTCCCAGGCCCCACACGGAGGGTAAAAGGACAGTTTCTAAGAATAGGAACACGGCAGTGTATCCTTTGCTCTGTCTTCCTACATGGGGAGATGCCAGGACCCTGGAATTTCTCCCTGTAGCCTTCAAGTCCCTAAGGGGGATTCCCTGTGTGCTTGGCAGCGCTGTCCTTGTCTGGTTCCTGCCTTGACCCACTCTGTGACGTGCTACGTGACCAACACCACAGCATTCAGCGCTGCTACCAAGGCACCTACAGATGCAGACTGCAGTGCTCCACTGTAGTATGGAATATTAGAAAGGGGTCTGGCCAGGGACAGAACAAAGGACTGCTGGCAGTGGGGGCAGTTTGTGATCAAACTAGGGCCAGCCATGGTTTTCTTCTGCACCACTTGCTGTGGATAAGCAAATGCAGAAAGAGGTTGATTGATCCGGGCTGGGAGATTGGTAGGGTGAGCACAGCCGGAGGGGTTGGAGGAGGGGCAGGTATGTTAAAAGGGTCAAAGGACCCAGATGTGAAAGAAATGGTTATACCAGAGGGTGTGAGCCTGGAGTTGAAGAACTGCTCAGTGAGTCGGAAGTGGGGGTGGTGGAGAAGCCAGTGGGGTGGGGTGGGGAGGTGGAGGTGTCACATTGTCAATTGTCCTGGTTTAGCTGTCCTAGATCAGAGAGGCAAATCTCACAGATCAAGTAATGAGTTTTAAGATGAGAAGTCAGCATGTCATTATATGCCTTCTATTCTCTTAGAAATGTTTACTTCTCCAGCTGTGCTGCAAAAACTTACACATACCTTCCTAAGCTTTGGCAAGTGCTCTTCATCTGAGCCGGTCTCTGAATCTGTTTTGCATCCATATGGCCAATCCAAAATCTCCTGGGCAATGATGTTACTGGGGAGCAAATCCTTTCGTTGATGTCCATACCAGCGCTTCATCTGGATGAGATCCCAGCTCTGATAAAGGCCAGCAGCAGGACAGTTCAAGGACTGGGCGGCTGGCCTCCCCTGGCCAAGGGGACCTTGCAGGCCTGCAGTCTTATCAGCAGGGCTCCCCTGAGGACACTCTCTTGAGACCTGCCCTAATTATGGGTCTATAAGAGGGCAAATTCAGGTCATTTGCATTGAACCCAAGTTACTGTAAACTGCTGAGTCACCTGAATGTGGGGTGAGGGGAGGGACCTGCAGGGGCAAGCAAGCAGCAGCTGCCTGCTGGGAAAGTGAGCTGGGAAGCCACTTCCGCTGACAGCAATGCATGGGGTGGGCTTGAGATGTGCCCTCCACAGACCTCTGCCTTAGTCTCAGGGCTCACTGGGTGAACTGTTGCTGGCCAGGGAGGTGTGGAAAGAGCTAGGTAGGTGGCAGTCGGCGGGTGGAGGAGGGAGAAGGGAAGACACATGCTTGTGATTCTGATTTCCTCCTCAGCAAATGGGAACTTGAGCATAGTCCTGCCCTTTCTTTTTATTCTAGAATATTCCAGCCTCCCCTTCAAATGATTTTGTTATCAATAGGCTTGAATCTTTATGGGCTCTTGTTACAAGATAATGTTCCAGCCTCTAGCCTGGCATTAGGGCCCCCCTGTGTGCCCAACCACAAATGCATTATGTGCTGGGAACAGCCCTGGCTTGGGACAGTGCCCTCTGAGACGGGCAGGACTTGACTCTTCTTTCCTGAGACAATCCTCTGTTGCTCTGCCAGCTGGCCCTCTCCGTCCCACCACGTTCCAACTCCAGGCTCAAAGTACAGCTTTCCAGGGGCTGGAGCGGTGGATCAGAGGACACATGCTTGACCTGCATGTGCACAAGGATGTGGGTTCGAACCCCAGCTCCACATACACAACAGAGTGTTGGTGCAATGAAGGCCACATGAAAAACTAAATAAAATTGAGTCTCTCCTTCTCTTAAAAAAAATACAGCTTTCATTCCCCCTTTCCTTGACTCTCTCCAGACTTCCAGATTTCTGCGTTCTCTTTCCATTCTAGAAAGCTTCCGATGGTACTTGATAACAAAATCCAGGGGAAAGAAAGACTTTGAGACTTTCAAGTCTGGACTCAAATTCCAGATCATCCTGACTAGCTGTGAGGATCTTATACAAGACGCAATACCTCTCTGCTCTTGGATTTCTTCTTCTGTAGCAATGGTCTCAAGTTCATGGGAGAAAGCAGACGTCTGAGTGACAGGTGCAAAGTAAGGACTCAATCAATATTGGCAGCATCCCCTGCTGCTCAAACCCTTGGTCTTTTTTTTTTTATCATTCCTTCAGCATCTGTTATATCTATATGTTATATGATTTCTTTTCTTTTCTTTCTTTCTTTCTTTCTTTCTTTCTTTCTTTCTTTCTTTCTTTCTTTCTTTCTTTCTTTCTTATCTTTCATTCTTTCTTTCTTTCTGTCTTTCTTTCAATAAGGCCCATGTTGGCCAAGCTGGCTTTGAGTTCCTGAGCTCAAGCAATCGTCCTGCCTCAGTAATTGGAACTACATGGGTGTATCACCACTCCTAACTTTTATGTATTCCTTAGTATTCTCAGGTTCTGATTCAGGGATTTATCAATTTATGGCTTGAAAATACTCAATAATAGAACTCAATTTGTATAGACTTTTTGTTACCATTTTTCCCTAAACAATATGTTAAAACAACTAGTTACATATCACTTACGTTTTATTAGATATTAAAAACAATTGAGATGATTTATCATACACGGAAAGATATACATAGGTTCTCTGTAAATCCTACACCATTTTATATAAGGAAGTTGAGCATCCACAGAGTCTGGAATCCTTTGGGGGAGAGGAGGTCCTGGAGTCAGTTGCCATGGATACCGAGGGACAACTATATGTATATTTGTAATTATTTAATTATGCATGCATCCTGACTCCTTAACTAAATTGATTGTGCATTTTTCATTCATTTGTTGAAAGAATTCTTGATGAATGATCTCTTATGTTTTTACCTCTTGTGCTAGGCACTAGGGATTCAGAGAAAAAGGAACTGTTCCTATTAGGAAGGCTTGTTTTATATTTCTCTGTAAAGACACCATAAATATTTTTTATAGACTGGTAGAGTAAAAATAAACAAAATACCTCTCCACGTAGAGATAAGCATAATAGATGGCAAGAAAATAGTTGTCGAATCCTTAGCTTTGGAGTTCGAGATTATTTCATTTCTGAGCTTAACGTATTCCACATGTGACCAAATAGAAAAGTCTGGGCCTTCAAAACAGAATTGCTAGGAAATGATTGCTCATGACCTAGAAGGCTTTGCCAGGGGCTTCTTTTAAAAGCCGTCAGCCTCAGATGGCTCTGTGGTGCGTGTGTGTGCGTGTGCGTAAGCACACATGTGTGTCCTGTGTGATGCAGAGAATATTCTAACAACCCCCCCCGCAAGGCAAAAATCAATCAAAACCCAATCAACTACAGCTCTGGGATCCCACGTACAATGCACAGATGAGATTCAATTTGCAAAAATTTGAATTACATGCAAAGTTTAAGCCAAAAGCCCTCATCTACAGTGGGTACCTCCTGTTACCCAGCACGAGGGTAGGACTGATATGGTGATGAGTACAGGAACTATTCAGCCCTCCATTTCCTGAATGCTTGCAAGTGCATAATGCATTTGCTGTTCTTTAAAATCCCCAACTGCTTTCTGCAAAAAAGACCCCGTAATCAAAATTCACATTTTCCCACTCCCTCAATGGAGTCCCATATTTCTCTGACTTTTCTGCGTAGATTCTTGTAAGGTTTTCTCAACATGAACCAGCTCCATAGCCCCGTATAGCATTTCCAGCTACAGGGAGTAGCTGGACATCTGTTGGGCAGCATTTGTGAGCGAGGCTGGATCCACAGTTCCTCCGGGTGTGTCCTCGGGGCTACTCACTACCGCACTCCTTGGTCCATATTTAGGCCCTTTGTTCATTTCCTCCCCCTGCAGGCTAGGCTGTCTCCTGGTGAGCAGGGTGAGGTTCCTGCATTTGCTGCTAGGTTCCCAGCAGCCCACATAACATTCTCTGCGACCCTAAGCTCCTTTCTTTCACCGGATGCCCTGTGTCACCTCTTACTGTCATTGTTACAATAATAACACGAGGAAAGTTGACACTTCCAAAGGGGTTTAGAGCCTGCAGAGGGCTTCGCAAGCATCATCTCTCTGGCTACACATCTTCCTGTGGCGTTTGGCTGTCTGTCATCCTTCAGTGGTGCCACTGGCCACTGGATGAATCCAGGCTCCTTACCTTGGTGGTCAAGGCCTTCGTCAGTGCCCGGCTCTCTCCCTGACCCACTTCACTGGTTCCCACCCCACTTCCCACTTCCAACTGCATATAGTTTGCAACACACACACACACACACACACACACACACACACACACTGCCCTTCTCTCATTCTTCACGTTGGCTTTTGCTCATTCTCTGGCCTTCATTTTGTCTCACGATGTCCCCTTCTACCTCAGCCACTATCATGTCTCCAACTAAGCTAGGCCTTTTCTCAGAGCTCATAATGTCCGGTCCATAACTCTCCTATGACAAGGACCAGTGTGTGTGTGTGTGTGTGTGTGTGTGTGTAGAGAGAGAGAGAGAGAGAGAGAGGGAAAGAGAGAGAAGAGAGTGCTTGAGAAGTGAGGTAAGCACTCTTCTAATAAAAACAATCATGTTGAATTAGGGTCCACCCTTATAACCTTCTTTAACCTTAGTTATTTCTCTAAAGGCTTAGTCTTCAAATATAGTCACTTTAGGCGTTAAGGCTTCAACATACGATTTTTGGGGGAGGGAACACAATTCAGTTCATAACATTAATAAAGAATAACTCCTCGTTCTTCCTCCTGACCCCTTCTCTTGACAATCATTATTCTATTTCCACCTCTAGACTTGATCACTCCACGTTCCCCACAGGAGTGGACTCCTACAGAGTTTGTCCTTTTGAGACTGGCTTCCTTCATGTAGCATAATGTTAAGGCTTTAGGGTTCTCCATGTTGCAGCATACAGCAGAATTTCCTTTCTGTTTAAGGCCAAATAATATTCCATTGCATGGACAGACCACATTTTGTTTATCTACACATCCATTCATGAAACCACTGTGGTAGGCGTCTGTGTCTCTCCTGAGGTTGGCCGCTTTGATATATCTCTGCATTCCACCTGCCAGATACAGTGCCTGAAATATTGTAATCTGAATGAATGCTGAGTGAATGAAGGAATGAGCCAATCAATTAGCATATTGGTGATAGCAACAGATAAGAGTTAGGAGGCTCCTTGACTATGACTTCGATTTTTCAGATGAGGAACTCAGTCTTGGGAGAGGAAAGGGATTTCCCATTATACTCCATTATCTTTCTTATCCTGCTCATAAGTGTACCGAGTAGAAATAATTCTGGTTTGTCTGACCTCCCAAACATCATGTGCTATGTAGTTCCCTTTCTGATGGTGAATAAACTTCCAGGGGAAGACGGTGTTAGAATGATACAAAATAAGCCAGAGGCATTCTAGGGCTAAAGTAGGAACTAGTCAATGCCCCAGATCGGTGATGATACAAGACCCTAATACAGTGGTCCTCAACCAGGTGACTTACCCCACGGACATTTGACAATGTTGGGAGACACTTTTGACTGTTGTGATGGGAGGATAGCTGCTCCTAGAATCTAGGTAGAGGCCAGGGGTGCTGCTGAAATTCCACAGTGAACAGGATATTCCCACAAAAAGGGTCATCTGGCTCAAAGGTCAACAGCGTAGATGCCAAGGCCCTGTCCTGAAAGGAGACTTCAGGAACTCAGGGGGTCTCAGTAAGAGGAAGGCAAACCGAATGTAGGGCCTTCTTTGAAGAACCAGGGGATGGATTTCCAAGAGCTAAAGCTGACTGATGTTTAACAACAGGCTCCTGGAACATCATGCTAAGTGAAATGAGCCAAACTCAGGATGTCAAGGGTCAATTTTTTTTCTCATAAGCAGAAGTTAGATCAAAATAAAAAAAAAAAAAGAAAAAAGTGTGTGGGGGGGGAGGAGAGGGGATCCCATGAAAGTAGCAGAGATGAGGGGAGGGAGGAGGGACGGGAAAAGGGGAGGAGCAGCAGGAAGAAACTAACCAGGTTCCCTATGCACATATATGAATATATACCACCTTCACACGCATCCATAAGGCACTCATTTAAAAAACAAATAAATAGAAGAAAGATCAGCAGAGCAGAGGAACAGAGAGCGAAGAGGGGAAGGAAAGGGAAAGCAGTGGGGACTAAACTGGAGCAAATTACATTCCATGTTTGTGTAGGTCTGCCAAAATGAACCCCAATATTATGTTTAATATAATGAACTAATTTAAAAAGCTAAAAAAAGAAAGGCTCCTAGTGGGTATCAAGTGCCTTATTAATAGGTTCTGGTGGGTCCTAAAGATCTAGGGATTTTCAGAGACAAATATGAACATGAAGGGTCAGTTCTTGTCCCACTTCTTGTGACACTCTGTATATGTTGCCTTCTGGGGTAATATATGTAAACTATGCCAAAACAGTAGACAAAATAACCTTGTCGATAGGAATATGCAAAGTAACCAGGAATGCAAAGGGAGAATGCAAGCTGCCATGTGTGTGCTCCTGTATCCGTGTTCAAATGTGTTCATGTACATAGACAAAGATCAGGAAAACTTGAAATAACGTAGTTCGTATTCATTAATAATCTCTGTTATTTTTTTTTTTACCTTGAAAGTGTTTCATAGAACTATTCACTTAGAGGTTCAAAAGTCAGGAGGCTAGCCCTCCTACCACGTGCTGGGGTTTTATTCTCAGCCAAGCAGAGGACTGAGTGCTTTTTGGAAATCAGGGCATTAAGTCCTAAACAGGTCAAGATGGCAGGCGTTGTTGTGATGGTTTTGAGAAACCTGGAGCTTAGTGATGAAGTAATCAACCAAGGGCACAAAGCCAGCAGATGCGTGGACTGAGATGGCTACCAGTTGCATGCACTGTGTCTGTTCCAGAGCAGGGACACCCTGTCCTGCCTGCTGGACTTGGTGTTCGAATACCATGACTAATGCTATCAACAACTTACATGGAGTTCCCAATTGATTCACTCAGAACTAACTCCCTGCATTAGCTGTGCTCTCCAGAGAAACAAAATAGGACAGACATATAGGTAGATAAGCACAGAGTAAATATATATAGATATGGATAGACCTCCTATTTGTCTACCTCCTATATATATATATATTATGTATAGGACATGTGATATATCTATATAATCTGTCTGAGATTTATTGGGAGACTTGACTCACATGATTATGAAGACTAAGAAGTCCCATGATCTGCCATTGGCGAGCTGGAGACCCAGGAAGGCCAGGTCTGAAGGCCTGAGAAATGGGAGGCCAATGGTGGAAGTCCCATTCTGAGTCCAAAGTCCCCAGAATCAGGAGCTCCAGTGTCCAAGGGCAGGAGAATAAAGGTGTTTTAGCACAAATACAAAGGGTAACTTTGCCTTTCCTCCAGCTTTCTGTTTTACTTGGGCCCTCAGTGGATTGAATGATGCCCGCCTACATTGGTGAGGGTGGATCTTTCTAGTTAAGTCTACTGATTCAGATACTAGCCCCTTTGAAAAACACCCTCATAGACACAATCACAAATAATGCTTTGCCAGCTCTCTGATATCCCTTAGCTCAGTCAAGGTAACATAGAAAATGAACCAACACATCTTTTGTTTTTCAATTTGGCAACTATGCAAATAGTTGTCATTACCTGTCACCACCATTTAGATTTCAGCTTTCACATGCTCAATGTGATGGTTTGTCTTTAGTGCTCTGGTACTATGACCTGTATTGTTCTCAAACATTTCATACAATAAAGATCAATTCTTGATGCATATTTATATCAATGTCCACGAAACAAAAGAAGTAGTTGAATACATTCCCCCACCAAAATGATCTAGTCTTAGCCACAAATCATTCAGATTTATCTATTGCTATAGAAATGATTCATTTAAAAATGCTCAGTGAGGGGCTGGAGCTCAGCAGGTGCACGGTTTGCCTGGCATGTGCCAAGACCTGGGTTTGAACCCCAGCACCACATACACAACTAAGTGTTGGAACAACAAAAATCAGATGAAAAACTAAATAAAATTGATTCTCTCTTTCTCCATCTCATTGTCCCTCTCTCTCTTAAAAAAATATTCAGGGCATGATTAAATTTGACTCCTTCATTTCTCTTTGGTGACTTAGTATGTCAGATTTTCAAAATGTGAATGACAGTGTTATCATTTTGTGGAACTCTGGTTGCAAAGTCAGGGCTCAAAGTCATGCATTTCTCATGACAGATTGTGCGGCTAGGTGATGTGCCTTCCTATGAGCCCAGTGATCACACAGAGATTTGATGTGCTTTGTGGTTAATCTCTCAGATCGGGGCCGCAGGAAGCAGGGCCTGGGACACGTATTTGCACACTTTATTTATTGTGGCTGTGTTCCCCAGAAGGAACTTTAAGAGTACAGGAGACTCTGGATAGGGATGGGGAGGAACACAGTAGGGATGTTATTCTTGTCCGTAGTGGGGAGCTCTGGAGCACAACCCTTGTCCCACTGATCTTACCTCCCACTTAGGCAAAGGTGCTTCCTTTTGTACCCTGCCCTGTCAGCCAGGCAATCATGGGTATAGGCTGACCTCCCGTGCAGGTGGTGGTATAAGCACCTAAGAGCCAAGAACAATTAGCAGCCGAACTCATAGCACCCAAAGGGCAATTGGAAGAAGGGAAGAAGGGATGGGAGTGGGAAAGAGAGAGGTGGGAAGAGGGGCCTGACAGTACTGAGGCAGTGAGGGGGATCAGTGTTGGGGCACCAAGAATATCTGCTAAAGGGAGACCAGTAGAATAGAGGAAGAGGACCAGGAAGAGGGGAGGAAAAGGAGAGGTATTAGGGAATGAAATTGACCAAATTATTATGTGCATGTATGACCATGTCACAATGAATCCCACTATTATGCAGAATTATAATGAACCAATAATTTTTTTTAAAGAGAGAGGGATACAGAGAGAGAGAGAATGAAAGAGAGAATCAATTTTTATTGAGTTTTTCAACGTCTTTCATTGCTCTGATACTTAGTTGTGTACTTGGGTGCTGGGGTTTGAACCCATGTCCTTGTGCATGCCAGGCAAGCACCGTAACCACTGAGCGGCTTCTCCAGTCCTAATTAAACATTTTTAAGAAGAATATTTACTGGGGCTGCAGCGGTGGCTCAGCGGTTACGGCGCTTGCCTGGCATGTGCAAGTACACAGGTTTAAACCACAGCACCCACATACACAACTAAGAATCAGAGCAATGTAAGCCATTGAAAAACTCAATAAAAATTGATTCTCTCTGTCTCTCTCTCTCTCTCACTGTCCTTCTCTCTTTAAAAAAAATTGAAAAAAAAAGAATATTTATTAATATTCTCTTCTTTCTGTTAAGGTTTGGATATGTGGTGGCCCCCAAAAGTTCATATGTAAGACAACACAAGAATGTTTAGAGTTGAGATGATCAGATCCTGAGAACTGTGACCTGAGCAGTGAATTAGTACACTTGACTGGATTAACTGGGTGGTACTATAGACAGGTAGGGTGTGGCTGGAGGAGAGGGGTTATCGGGGGCGTGACTTGGAGGTTTCTTGGAGCTCTCCCTGCTTCCTGGCTACCACAGCCTGAGCAGCATCCTTCATCACATCCTTCCACCATGATCTTCTGCCTCTCCTTGAGCCCAGAGCTATGGAGCTGGGTGATGATGGACTGAAGCTCTGAAACCATGAGCCAAAATAAACTTTTCCTCCTCTAAGCTGTTCTTGTCAGGTCTTCGATCACAGTGAAGAAAAGCTAACTAGAACACCTCCATGAGTATTTCTTTCTTTCTTTTTTTTTTTTAAAGAGAGAGACACAGTGAGAGAGACAGAGAAAGAAAAACAACTTTATTTAATTTTTCACGTGGACTTTGTTGCTCCAACACTTAGTTGTGTACATGCTGCTGGGGTTTGAACTCGGGTCCTTGTGCTTGCCAGGCAAGCCCCGAAACCACTGAGCCACCGCTCCAGCCCCTCCATAAGTATTTCTTAAAAACACTGTATTACAAAAGAGTCATACATTTGTGAAGAATTCTAAAAAATTCACAGGCAAGTACAGTTACACACTTTTCTCACTAACCTTTCACTATTATAATGCATGTTGTTATCGTATTCCTATTCAGAAATCATAATGTGAACATAATTTTACAGGCTTTTCTCCTTAACCCAAATGTGTGGACAGATATTTGGAGGCTTCACCACCATTTTGATAACCACCCATTTGAACTTCCTTAGAGAAATTCGATTGCTCTGGTCTGATCTCTTCCACCAATGGTGTTTGGGACCCTTGCCCACTCAACAACCCAGGCTCTAATTTTCTCAATATGAAGAGGAAGCTTCCAGGGTGAGGCACAGTTAAAATCTTAGCTCCTGCCCCAGCTTTTCCCACAAATGCATGAAACAAGAAAGCTCAATCTCTTTGGTCTTCTTTACCCAGCAGCGATTCCTCTCGGCTGTCTCCATCCATTACAGGAAGGCTCCTCCCCGCCCCAATCACCTCCTCATCTGTACCTTTTCTATTCTGTGTTAGTGGAGAGGATCTCCACTGCTACTACTCACAGTCTGTTGCCTGTGATCAAATCAGTCACCTGCCACACAATGATGTTTGGATCAATGATGGACCACCTATACGATGGTAATCCCATAAGATTATAATAGAGTTAAATGTTCCTACCATCCAGGGATGACAACTCATTGCGTGACTCCCCTATTTGGGGTGATGCTGGTGTGTACAGGTCAACCACCTCTATTAATTGCCAATTATGTACAGTTTTATAAGACTTGATAATGAGCATCCATGACTACGTTCCTGGTTTATGTATTTACTGGACTATGTTTTTAATTATTTTTTAAGAGTGCATTCCTTCTCTTGTTAAAAAAAAGAGTTTACAGTTAAGCAATATGCTGTGTGACTCTGGCAACAGCCTTACACATCTTTTTTTATCACATCTCTTGATTGCATCAAAAGGTCGTCTTGAGTGATTGACCTGGGCCATCTGGGATTGTGTAAGGACACTCCAGTGATGTTCACACGATGACGAAATTGCTTAACAGCACATTTCTCAGAACTTCTCCTGTTGTTGAGCGATGCATGACTGCATCAGTCCTCCGTAGGAAGCATGATCTGCCTTTGACGGTCCCCATAGCAACACCACCCTAGAAGCCTCGCTTTTGACACCAAGTGCTCGCAGTTAACTACTGTTCTGAAAACCTCAGTTTGTATCAGAACATTACTTTTTAAAAGGCATTTAAATAGAGTTTGAGGAGAATTTTATACACAGCTATAAAGCAGTTTCACCGCAGTGATTCATAAATATCTGAGGTTTATGATTATGGTCCTTAATTTACCCCATAATCATCATCATCATCTTAACGATATGATGAATGAATGACACACAGGTCTGTCTCTGCGAAGATTTATATATTTAAGATGTAAAAATAGTTAGAGAAAATGAGACTGTGCAAGAGTCTTCGTGGGGAAAGCTTTGAAGGGTGGATTGGCACGTCAAGCGCTGAATGATAAGTTTGTAATGGGCTCGTCTATTCCTCTTGTGCTGCGGGTGATTCCTAAAGAGCATGACAAGGCTGTTACAATGTGTTTTTTTCCCTCTTCCTGCAATGACAGAGCACTTGTTTTTTGTCAGGTAATGAGTCTCCATCATCTGCTCCTCCGCTGCAGGGCCATCTGCAAATTCCATTTGGACAACCATCACCATCTATCATCTCTCGGTTTAAAACGCTCGTGGCTGGACTATTGGCCACAGCTGAGATCAACCAGGCTGACCAATGGAGGGAAACTTCTGCGCTCTCAGACACTCATTTGGGGGGCTCTTCATTCACTCGGATAACCTATAATTATTGGTGCCAAGTTTGCCCATGGGAGGTGCCGTGAAATGCGACTCCAAGTGACTGATTCCATGTTTAATGCATGAGAGTTTGAGTCCACTGTATCCACTACATAAAAGATTGTCCTTCAAATCCTGGAGTCTTTTCATTTACAAGTGGATCATCAATAAGACTCTTACAGATGGACAGTGAACATAGTTTAAGGAAAAGAAAGAAACATTTAATGAGGTGGAGAGCCCACCAAGCCAAGGAAGCCGGATGCCTGTCGAGACTCTAATCAGTTTATCTCCAAAGTCAAATTTGCCCAGTGCCCACACCTAACCAAAGAGAAGGCTAATTCTCCTGCTGGGGTTTGTGAGAGTTCAAGAGCACGCTCTGTCTTACAGCCATCAAAGCAAGGGACGCCTCTCTCTTGTCTGGCATTTTCTGGGTAGCAGCACAGGTAATCTCTCCAGTGCTTGAAAAATGAGCGCAGGGCTGAACTCCAGTGTCCAAGGCTAGGAAATCTTCCTGGCAACACATTCCTGTTCTAACCTCTCTTGAACCGAAACTTCTAAACAAGACATTTTAGCAGAACTGTGAGATATGAGGATAAGCTTATCACAAAGAGCTTAGTCCTCTCTCCTTAAATCCGCCTGCATATCCACCCTCACCTCAAACACACAAGTTACAGAAAACCATATTCCAGATACCCATAGACTGCAAGAGAAGAGAAAAACCTTCCATGTCTTCATCCCAAGTATCTTCATCTGATGAGGAAATAGAATCAACAAAAAGTCACAATTTGCAAACGTAGTACTATAGCCATTTTAAAAGCAAAACAGGAAAATAATTTATTTCCAAAAGCATGGCTGTGGATCTACTGAAGGAGGAGACTCCACTTCTGTGTTTGCATGAACAATGAGCATTGGATTCCTAACTCATGCTCAGGAAACCCTTGTGGAGCTGGTACAATAGTGGCCTTGAACTCTGTGGTAGGCATAGCAAGCCTGGGGTACTCCAAGTCAGTCAAACAGACAAACCTAAGCCAAAGAAAGAACAGCGCAGCTGGCCATTTAAGAAGTCACCAACAGATAAAGAGAAGAAAGTCTAGACCAAGGGGTCTCAGATTTAGCGTGCATCAGAACCTTCTGGAAAATGTGTTAAAGCCTCAGCTGTTAGGACTTTTCTTGAGTTTCTGAATCAGTGAGGCTGGGCTGGGGCTGGAGGATTGGGGGTTTCTAACAAGTTCCCAGGTGAGGTGTGGGTTCACGCGCCACTCTTAGGCGCCATTGCTCTGGATCTTCTTTGTACTTTCTGTCCTCTGGATAGCACAGGAGCTGCTGGAGGCAGGGAGGTGCAGAGGTCGGGGAATGATGTGGATCAGAATGCTGCTTGCCACCATACCCTATCCAAAGTTTCACTTTCCAGGTTCAGTTCTCTGGAATCAACTGCAGTCTAAAAATTTTTGAATGGAAAAATCACAGAAACAAACCATTCCTAAGTTTTAAACTGTGAACTGTTCAGAGTAGCATGACAAAATCTTGCATCATCCAGTTCCATCCTGCCTGGGACGTGAAATGTGTCCTTGTCCTGTATATCCATACTATATATGTCCCTGGCTCAGTGGTCACTTAGGAGCCGTCTCAATGATCCACGGTAACCCTTATTGTACTCAATAAGAACAGAGATGCAGAAAGTCAGATATACCAGGGAGAAGCCATCAAGTGGGTCCTCTAAATAAAAAGGTAAGTTTTCAGAGGAATATACGTATAGAAAAAAACAGTGCTGGGTGCAGTGGCACATGTCTATAATCACAGCAGCTTGGGAGGCTGAGTGAGGAGGATTGCAATTTCAAAGCCCGCCACAGCAACTTAGCAAGGCCCCAAGCAACTTAGCAAGGCCCTGTATCAAAATAAAATACAAAATGGCTAGGGATGTGGCTCAGTAGTTAAGCACCCCTGGGTTCCATGCTTGGTACAAAAAAGGAAAAAAAGAAAACACATAGGGTTCAGCACTATGCAGTTTTCAGTTCCAGAAGATATCCCCTGGGGGGCATAGACAGGGTCTTCTCGCTGATAAGGGTGGCTGATGTACTCGTTGCTCTTCATGTCATCCTGCCAGCAGTCCTGGAAGATAGGTGTGGTGTCCTAATCTTCCCGATGAGCAAAGGGACTCGAGACGTCATTTCTCAAGTTCACAAAGTCTATTGGAACCTGAACTAACCGACCTGGGGTGGGTAGCAAATATCAGATTATCAAAGCTTCAGGTTGATTTTAATATCCAATTGTTTCAGTCAGCTTTTTTTTCCCTGTTGTGACAATAAGTCCTGAGAAAAACAATTACAGGAGGAAAAGTTTAATTGGAGGCTCATAGTTTCCGAGCGGATGGATAGCTGGCTCCATTCCTCAGGATGTGAGCTGAGGCATGAGGTGGAAGGGTTTGGTGGAGAAAAGCAGCTGGGAATATCACACCAGGAAGAAAAAGGGAGGAAGGAAGGGAGGGAGAAGGGAGGTGGAGAGAGAAGGAGATCTCCTCACCGGGATAAAATAGAAGCCCCAAAGCCACAGCCCTAGGGGCCCACCTCCTCCAGCCCACCTGTTTGCAGTTAGCACCAAATTCATCCTCATCAGGGTATTAATGAGGTCATAACCCAATCATTTCACCTCTAAGCTCTCTTCTGAACCATAACAACTGTGCAGATAGAAAGTCACTGCACACTTTGAATCAGCTGGATCATATACCAGAGACACCATGGATCATATGCCAGAGGACACGTCCCCAGCACCTGCTGTGGAATGTGACGGTTTCCAAAGTCATATTTTCATGTTCTGGGATTAGAAGATTTGTGGAGGGAGGGAGATACTACCGGGCAAAGATATCAAACAAAAGTTGTTTATAAAATGGAAAATTTGTATATCATTCTAGGCCACTGATTTCTTCTGGTTTTGTTGAAGCAGTAGACTCAGGTTCTAGAACTTTCTACTGGGAGTCATGATTATCAATCATATGTCACACTCAGGTGTGAACCGCCCGGTGGTTATGGCTCATCTGTGTCCTCACTTTATCAGTCATGGTCCCTGTGGGAAACCAACAGCCTACCCAAAGTAAGACTCTCTGCAGACTGGGGGGATAAATAGGAAACCACAAGAAACAGTGTTGTTTCCAGAAGAAAAGAAGTGTGTAGATATGTCTATTTTGAGAAGAACTATGACCTTTGGTTGACACCCATCTGGAGCCACTCCACAAGCAGGAAGCTGGGAGACTACATATCCCAACACAGTGGTAGATATTAGTCAATGACAAATAGCTGGCTTTCTGGAAAAATTTATTTGTAGCATTTTCTTGGTATAAATATTCTTCTCATGGCCTATTTAAAGTTACCAATGTGAGGTCACTAGATGCTGAATAGGCAACAAATGTGCATAATCAGCTCTTGTGAGCTGATATGAACAGTCTCCAACTCACCACTGTCCCAACCTCGTTAGTCCTCCCTCACTTCTGTCTCCTGCTGGATCTGCCCACTGGGCATATCCAGCTGAAAGCCAGAGGGGAAGGGAAACCACGGAACTGGTGCCTGTGGACAGCCTCTCAACCTCCAGGAGAGAGCAGGAACAAGAGGAAAAGGGAAGAGGAGCTTCACAAAGGCTCCCCAGTGGAACTGATTTAGCATTTTCCTCTAGGGTCCGCAGGCTGTAGGATGAGCCCCCTCACTGCCCAATCAAGCCTTTTCCTGACCATGTCCTGAGATGCCTGAGAGATGCGTATCTGACCCATGTTATGCTACCAACATCATCTGGTATGGGCTGAAAAGTAAGAGGACCTTCCTCCCAAAGACAGGAATACCTGATTTGGTTTGTATCATGTAATGGAGAGAATAAGTAAAAGCAACCTGGTTGTAGAGTCTAAAAGCATGTTTACTGAACCTCAAGTGAGTTGGAAACCGTAACACAGGCCACGTACTCCTGTCCAAACGGACAAGCGTTCCCTGGGTTCCTGCTGTGGGCAGAGGTCCATGCATAAGGTGAAATGGGCTGCTCCTCTAGAAGCATTGAGTTTTCAGGGATTCCTCAGCCACACTCCCCTGCTTACTTATCCTTCTTCCATTCAAGGCTCTTGGAAAATAGTGAATGTTCTAGGCCTTTCAAACCGAGGGGATTTAATTCAGGGAGTTTATGACACAGGAATGGAAGGGCTGGGAAGCAAACAGGGGGCAGGTTGGAAACAAAGCAAGCAGCTACCTCCTCTAGAACTTGGGGACAATGGGAGAAGATGCAGCTGCAGAGCTGAAAGGTCAGTGGGGCTACAGACCAGAGAGCTGCAGCTCTCTAGAGAGACTCCACAGCAAGGACATCCAGGGAATACTCTGGGGCTCTGTTATGGTTTAGATGTGAGATGTCCCACAAAAGCTCAAGTGTGGGACGATGTAAGAAGGCTTAGAGGTGAGGTGATGGGTTATGATATCCTTAACCCCAACAATGAATCCCTGATATGGATTAACTGGGTGTAACTAAAGGCAGGTAGGGTGTGGCTGGAGAAGGTGGGTCCCTGGGGCTGTGCTATTGGGATATATATTTTGTATGTGTTAAGTGGAGCCTGCCTCTCTCTCTCTCTCTTTCTCTCTCTCTCTCCTCATTGCAGTACCCTGAGCTACTCTCCTCCACCACACTCTTCTGCCATGATGTTCTGCCTCACCTCAAGCCCCAAGGAATGGAGCCTGCTGTTTAAGGACTGAGACCTCTAAAACCATGAGCCCCCAAATAAACTTTACCCCCTCTAAAATGTTCTTGTCGGGTCTTTCAGTCACAGCAATGAAAAAGCTGACTAAAGCAGGCTCTCTCCTCCCACCCTCTATTCTTTCACTTGTTCTCATTGGCCAAACCTACCCAGATGCTTGGAAGTTCTGTCTGTATAGAGATGAAGAAGAGATGGATATGAGTACAAATAGGCCCTTGACTCACATAATCCTAGTGGTACATCTGTGCATCATTACCTGGAGCAAGCATATAACTTTCGGTGCTCAAGGAATCCAAGGAAATAAATGAGCTGGTATAGTATTGAGCAGTAAGCATTAGCTCCGTCAGTGCAAAGTCTAGGCAACTGTCTCTTGCAGTGGTGTGTGTTAGTGAGGGTTCTCCAGAGAAACAAACACAACTGGGAGGTAAACAGACGAATATGCATGAGAGATGGATGGAGATCTCAAAGAGAGGGTTATGATGGGAATTGGCTTGCATCATTATAGAGGCCAAGAAAGGTAGGGGTGTGATTCAGTCCAAGTCCAGAGGCCTGAGAAGCAGGGGCACCAATATCCAAAGCAGGACAAGATGGATATTCCAGCCCAATTGGACAATGAAATCACTCTTTCTGTTCCAACTAGTACCTCAACACACTGGATGATGCCCACCCACAAAGGTGAGGGTGATCTCACTTACTCAGTCAACTGATTCAAATTCTCTTCCAGAAGCGCCCTCACAGATACCAGCTGTCTGGGTATCCCTTAGATAAGTCAACACAGAAATTAACCATCAAATTATGACATCTTTTTACTCTCTTCCTTATAGTTCCCTCCTCATCCCCTTCCATTCCTGAATGTACCCAACCTTTCTTTTCCTTATGCAGTACATAGATCACCAAGCAACCTCCAAACTGTGCTCAGTTAGGTGGCTCTTACATAGCAGAATGCCTAACGCGATACACCTCATCCTCTAAACTCCGTTACATTTAGTGAGTACTGAAGTCTCTGCTTTGTTGGAGAGGAAACTGACCCAGAGTGGGTTGCAGGCATTCCTAAGGTCACAGAACACATTAGCAGGAGTTCTAGAATTGGAACTCAAAGCCCCTGAGTCACAGCCCAGGGACCAGTCTGGTTGCACCTCTGACTATGAAAAGATCCATCTCTGGAGGAAGCCTCCTTCAAGGTCAGCTGAAACGAGATGGGCACTTGCACTGTGCTCGTGCCTTACCGGGCAGCATGCCACCTGTCACTTGTCAGGAGAAATGACTCTTCAAGGGAAAAGAGAGTCACTCTTTCCCTAGAGGGCGCCTCAAGGAGGACTTGAAGGAGGAGCCTTTTGCCTTGGATGCCAGGAGCTCAGATGAAGACACGACATTGCTATCGTGTCTGTGCCTGATCTACCACGAGTTGAGAAAAGTCTTTTTCAATCATGTGACTCTTTGTAGCATTTGTCGATATTCTTGATGTAAGTTTTTCACTGATGGCCTCTTTTAAGTACCAGCAGGTCACTGGATGTGGAATTGGGAAGAGGATGCATACAATTAGTACTCACTGGCTGGGTAGGGCAGGCTCCAGCCCGCCACTGCCATAAACATGCTCTCCCCCCACCCACCAAGGACAATCAATTCACACTGGGTTAATTAGGTGTGATGCCCGTCTCAGTGGAGTAAGATTCTGATGCCCTGGTGTATGAAGGGGTTCTGGGTGTTACTCTTTGTTAAGTAATGCCTGGTAATACACAACCAACAGACACCAGGAACTTCATACAGCCCCTACTGCAGTTCAGGGGTTAAGGACATTGCTGTCCCTCAGCTCAAATCCTTACCTCGATTCTTACTTGCTCTGCAGCCTCGGGAAATTACCTATTTTATCTATGCCTTAGTTTCTCCATCCACTAATGGGGATACTGGAAATGTGGATCTCATAGGCAGTGTGTTAGCTTTTGACTGTTATAACACAGACATGAGATACTCAGCTTGGGTATGAGTATACCCAAGGTATGGTGGTGGCAGGGTCCCATCCTCTAAGACAGCTCTTCATGAAGACACCACTCCGGTCCACGGAAGGTATTCCTTTCACAGGCCCGGCATTCCAAATGGCTTCTACAGAGTACAACAGACAGGATTTGTGGTGACTTTGGCACAAGTATCAAATTGAGTTCCAATCCTTGGATCAAGGACTGGGGGCAAGTTGTTTAGCTTCTGTGGGTTTCCTCCACCGTGAGGTTGGGGTAATAATATTTTACACCTCACAGAATTGTTGGAAAAATGTTTAGAACTGTGTTGCATGTTTGGTAAGTAGTATCCAAAAAAAAAAAAAAAAAGTCCCGTCCACGTGACTCTCTTTTCCCTTGAAGAGTCATTTCTCGTGACAAGTGACAGGTGGCATGCTGCCCAGTAAGGCACGAGCACAGTGCAAGTGCCCATCTCGTTTCAGCTGACCTTGAAGGAGGCTTTCTCCAGAGATGGATCTTTTCATAGTCAGAGGTGCAACCAGACTGGTCCCTGGGCTGTGACTCAGAGGCTTTGAGTTCCAATTCTAGAACTCCTGCTAATGTGTTCTGTGACCTTAGGAATGCCTGCAACCCACTCTGGGTCAGTTTCCTCTCCAACAAAGCAGAGAGCTCCAGGCATGCAAATCCATTCATTCTGAATTCCTTCCTCACTCTCCTTAGGGTGGACCAGGAAAACGGACCATGACAATGGCTTTGATGTGCCCCGTCATGGCACTTCCATAGCATTTCCTTCAATGAACTCTTCTTTAAATGTAGAAGCAAGTCCAAAGTGTGCACTGACTAGGGAACGACTTCAGAGGATGGAGGCAATGATCACTCATATCTCTCAGGGGGAAAAAAAAAGAAACTCCTTTCACGTGGCAGCTCTTGGAAATTGAAGGGAAAAGTGAAGGAAGTTTTATTTCTCCCACAGTATCTACTCAGTTCTGTGAGCATTTGCCACTAAGTCCCCAGTGCCAGATTTGGGGTCTAGAGGAGGACAGAAGTAGAAGGCAGACCCCCCCCCATGCAGCGAGCAGCCACCGCGGACTGATGTGGGTGAACTCCTGCGCTCCTGCTTGCTCTGAGATAGAAACTCAGGCCCCTGCCCTGAATTCTCCCCTGGCCACCTGCTCATCCCACCTGGGCGGTGTGCTGAGCTGCCACTTAGATGGAGTGTTGTCAAATACAGTCTGCCACCTACTTAATTTAACACCCTCCCAACTTCCCCTGCAGATTTCATTTTGGCTGTGTTCAGGGACTGTGCCGCAGATGGTGTACCACCCGTGAGTGACTCTTTCACGCCAGCTGTTGGGAGTCCAGGAGGCCAAACGGAGCCCCATTCCATGAGGGCTGCCTGGGCCCCTGAGCTCTTCAGACCACCTGAGATGTTGCTGAAGGAAGAGTCAGCCAGGGTCACCTGTGTGCTTGTCCTCAGGCTGCTGTGAACACGGCCAGTCTGCGAGCAGCAGCAGCCACAGGGACAAGCTGAGGGTGCCAACAGCTCTGAAGCTTCTAACTTACCAGCTCCTCCCCTGTGTCCTCCTGGGCAGTGATTCTGTCCTTGTTCATCTCTTCTCATTCTCCACTTTTGTTTTTTTTGCAACCTTATTCTCTCCTTTATCTTTAATTACTAACCTCCAAATCTACATCTGCAGCCCCCACTTCCGGCTGCAGATCTGATGTCCATAGCCCCTCGCTGGCCACCTGCACCAAGCAATTCAGATACCTCATGACCAGTAGGCTCCCCACTGGCCTTCTCTCCCAAGACAGGCAAGACCTTACTCACCTGAAACACGGTGCTGGAGTTCCAGCTCTCCTCCGAGGCTTCCCACAGCCACCCCAGTCTCCAAATCCTTCTGCGTCCCCTTAACATCTGCAGTTCATCTCATTCCAGCTGCTTTGCCTGATGAATCTTTGGCACACAGAAGGGTAGAGTAACTTTCTATGACAATTCCTATGTGTTTAGTCTTAGTTTTCCTGCCCCAATCCATACCGCCAGAGAGATTTTTAAAACATGAATTTCATCATGACATCCCCTGATCAGCGTTCCCAGGGCAGCCCCAGAACCTGTAATCATGACCACCACCTGCATTTTGCTGTTGCTGGGTGCCGGGCCCCCCTCAAAGTGGTCCATGGTGGCTTGTCCAAGCCTCACATCACCCAAGAGGAAAGTTCTACTATTATCGCATTGCATTGTACAGATGGATAAGCTAAGGCCCGGAGAGGCTGCTCGGCTATTAAGTGGTTCTCACTCCCGGTGCTCTCAAGCTGTTATTTCATTTAGCAGAAGGATCTCTTGGTTTTCGATCAGAACCACACATGAAATCCTAGAGCCACATAGGAAATTTATGAAAATGAAGCCTTCATGATTAAAGGGAAAGGGACACAGGGCCCAATCCATGCCCATTTAGGGTGTCCCTCCCTCTCTTTCATGGTTCCCGAGGCCCCTTCTTGGCACTGTGGGGCTCTTGGGAGACTATTTGAGAATATTGGACTACAGGCTAAACTCTGACTTTCTTAACCCAGTTCTGACATGGCTTCCAGGTCTGAGTTCCTGGGGCTGTGGTTGACAAAGGCTACAAGAGCTGTGGAGGGCAAATGTGCTCAAAGCCAGCTTCTAAGAATGGAAATCAGTGCCTGGGAGTAATGGAGGTGAGGAGGCTGGGAGCCCAGGAAGAAGAAAAGAGAGTCTGAATAACAGGTGCCAGAGAGCCAGGGTTCTGGGCTGAGGACAGGGCTCTGGGCCCTAGTTCATTGGGAGATGTGGTGGCAGCATCTGCAGAGTGAACTACCTCCTACTCATGAAGCCTGCTGCTCTCTGCTCCTTCCCCAGAGCACATCTGCCCTTCCCTTCCGGGCTGGGAGAAGACTTTTCCTTGCCTTTGCTGGGCTGAGTTCTGAATCCCCAGATTTATCTCTTCAGACCATGGTGAGAAGGGTCCAGGCACCCTCCTCTCTCCTAATTCCCAAGGTGGAAACAAGTCTGAATATGAGTGGGGTCAGCTTCAGGGCTGGGAAGCGTAGTACCTCCCCTGCATCTCCCAGGCACCCTGACCCAAACGCGTGTTTGCTGAGGGAGCCAGGCAGCCTCAGTGGTGTCCACACTGCTGTCCTCCACACGCCCTTTGAAGCTGGCCTTGGATGAACCCAATTTTCTCATCTCCTTCCATTCAGTGCAGCTGACTCCCAATCCATCTGCCTGAGGTCAATAGAAACCACTGACTCTCAGAGTCCAGCCAGGCCTTGGATGTCATCTGGTTCACCTCCCACCTGCCGCAGGTACAAGTGTCTCATTTATCATGCCTTGACATTCCTCTGTGCCTGCTCAGGCTCTGCTCTTGATCTTCCCCTCCCAAGGAGCTCAGTCCACTGTGGCCTCTCCTGACTGCCCCAGGAGGCAGCAGGCCAGGGGCCAAGGGTGTGGTATTCAGAACCCACCCACACTTAATCCCAGGAAGCCTCCTCTCTGCACCCCTAATTCCTTATCTGCAAAAATGCAGGGAGTAACATTCATTCCCACAGTGTCACTTCTGTCATCCCCATGTGCCTCATGCACTGCACTTAGAACAGGGTCTGGCACAACCAATGGAGATGTCTTAAAAGAGTCATTGAAGATGTGTGTGTGAAGGACCTGGCATCTCCGCACAGTGGCACTTCACAGAAGTGTAGGGAAAGCCAGTCTGAAATGGCAGGGACACCCTTCCCCAATGTCCCCATCCCTTTGTCCTTCCTCAGGTCCCACTTCCTGGTCTCATTGCCCTGGGCAAGAAAGAAATGAGATGGAGTAAAAAGTGAAACAGCATGTGACTCTCCTTCTGGCTTTGATTTCCATGAGCCCTTGTGGAAAGTCCCTGGCACCAGGGCCGGGAGAGAAACGTGAGAGGTGGAATCTGGGGAGAGTGGAGTGTCTTCCAGAATCAGAGGAGGTGGAATCTGGGGAGAGTGGAGTGTCTTCCAGAATCAGAGGAGGTGGAATCTGGGGAGAGTGGAGTCTCTTCCAGAATCAGAGGAGGTGGAATCTGGGGAGAGTGGAGTGTCTTCCAGAAGCAGAGGAGGTGGAATCTGGGGAGAGTGGAGTGTCTTCCAGAAGCAGAGGAGGTGGAATCTGGGGAGAGTGGAGTGTCTTCCAGAAGCAGAGGAGGTGGATTCTGGAGAGAGTGGAGTGTCTTCCAGAAGCAGAGGAAGCGCGTGGGGGGCATGGGGGGCGGCAAAGGTTGGGACATCTGCAGGGAGAAAGCAGTTCCCTGGGTGATGAATTGCTTCTGAAAAGAGGCAGCGTGGGGTCCATGGAGGAGCCAGAATCAGCATCCTCTAGTTGTCCGGCTTCCTGTGGGATGAACACCTCTCTTAGCCTCCAGCTAGGTGCCCTATGGGGATCAGCAAGACTCAGGGGACAGGCTGGAGGCTGCTCTGCTGCCTCACTTCTAACTGACCACCGCTTCACTGCCTGCTACCCCCAGGCACCAAGCCAACGACCTGCCTGCTAGGTCCTCAGGGACATCCTGTGAGGGCAGCTGAACATCCAATGAGGGGGTGCCTTTCTGTGCCCCAAGATCAAGCCAGTTCTTGACTGATTTAACTCCTTACCAAGTTTCAGGAATCTCATAAGCCCTGGAGAAGAGCTGGGTCAGCTGGGGACACAAGGCAGTGAGGGTGCCCAATCGACCCAGCAGCCCTTGAGACAACTCATCGAGATGTGCAAGCCCATTCCTACCAATTTTGCTTTCCTCTTTACCAGATTCTTGACCTTAAATTTGTTTCAAAATCTACCACAACCATCATTACAACTTAAACAGTAACCCCAAACAACTTCCTATTTCAGGGTGACTGCTGTGTCACCCAACACTACTCCGAATGTGTGTGTTTGGGGGACACAGCACCAGTTGCATCAATGGAAGGAAAATCCAGAGCCTCTTCCATCATTTGCCCCTATCCCCAACACGTTTCAGTGTATTGTCTCTTAAATTGCAGAGCTCCAAGTGATCCTGTGGCTTCTGTCTCCTATCCAAATGCTTCTCCAAGCAGGGAACACCTTCATCAGTGTTCAGAGCAGCTCAATTTACTGCAGCTAGACTATGGAACCAACCCAGATGCCCCTCACTCGACGAGTGGATACAAAAACAGTGGCACCTACATACGATGGGGTTCTACTACTCGGCCATTAGAGAAAACAATATGGCATTTGAAGCCAAATGGATGGGGATGGAAAAAGTTTTGCCAAGTGAAATATCCCAGACTCAGAAACTCAAAGGCCAAATGTTTTCTCTCATTTGTGGAAGGTAGAATACAATCGTAATCAGTATGCTAGATGGTTAAGGTAATAATAACTGCAACATGTATAAATTTTTACACAAGCAGGGGGATCCTTGCCCATGCTGGGGCATGTGGGTGGGGAGAAGAGGGAGAGGGAATCCATCCACTGGGGAATCTTCCACTTCCATGAGAAGTCCAATTAACACAGGGGTTAAAAAGGGCAAAACATGGAACCATGGAGAACCCAAGGGGGGAACCATGGAACGTCATCAGCCTTGGCTTGTTGTGTCATTATACATTTGTTCTTGATTGTTTAATAATGATTCCCTTCTAATTGTAAGACCATCTTCAAGGGGAAAAAAAAAGACTATCCACAGCAAGGTGGTTGGTTGGCCCCACCCCTCAGTCAAGACCACGCCCCCAGTGGGTGGGGCCACCAGGTCACTCAGGATGTCCTCGATTGGGAGTAAATCCAAAATCATGAGCTTCCTTCGCTGAGTATGAGCAGCTCTACTTGAGTCAAGAAATCATAATCAAGAGACTAGATGGAACAGTGCAGGCTTCCAGGAACTTTTTTGTTTTGTATAGTTTTGGTTTTTCTTTTTCCTTTTATTTATTATTACTTTTTGTACTGGGGATTGAACCCAGAGACGCTTTCACATCCCTGGCCTGTCTTTTAATTTAGAGACAGGGTCTTTTAAGTTGCTTAGGGCCTCACTAAGTTGCTGCAGTTGGCTTTGAACTTGCGATCCTCCTGCCTCCTGAGCTACTGGGATTACAAGTGTGTGCCACCACGCCTGGCTCCTTTTTTATTTCTAAGAAAAATCTCAGGGCAACCCTCCAACACTTTAGCTCAGGAACGGATTTCATAAACAAGATCCCAAAGCACAAGAAGTAAAAGGAAAAATCAATGAGTGGATGGCATCAAATTGAAAAAGCTTCCTCATAGCAAAGGAAACAAGAATGTGAAGAGAGAACCTACAGAAGGGGAAAACCTTTGCCTCTTGCCCCTCAGACAGGGCATTAATATCCAGGATACACAAAGAACTCAAAACACTTAATACCCTCTGAAAAAACAATTAATAACCCAATCAATAAACAAGCAAAAGAATTAAATAGACACTTCTTGACTGAAGAACTAAAAATGGTCAACAAATATATGGAAACATGTTCAACATCTCTAGCAATTAGAGATATGTAAATTAAAACTATGCTGAGATTTCATCTCACTCCAGTTAGAATGGCAATTATCAAGAATACAAACTACAGTGTTGGTGAGGATGTGGGGTAAAGGGTCCACTTACCCGTTGTTGGTGGGACTTTAAACTGGTACAACCACTCTGGAAAGGAGTTTGGAGATTCCTCAAAAAACTAGGAATGGATCCACCATTTGACCCAGCTATCCCACTTCTTGGTGTATATCGAAAGGGTTTAAAATCAGCATACTGCAGTGATGCAGCCACATCAGTGTTCATACCAGCACAATTCACAATCGCTAAGCTGTGGAACAACCAAGGCGCCCTTCAACAGATGGAAGGATAAAGAAATGTGGCACACACACAATGGAGCACTACCGAGCCATAAGGAAGAATAACATCATGGCATTTGCTGGCAGGTGGAACTGGCGGACGTCACGCTAAGTGAAATAAGCCAGGCTCAAAAGACCAAAGGTCAAATGTTCCCTCTGACCTGTGGAAGCTAACCCAAAATAAGGAAAAGATCAGAGGACTAGTCAAGAAGGGAATGGAAAAAGGAGGAATGAAATGACTTTCCAACGTTCATATATGAACATTTCATAGTAAATTTCATCAATATCGATGAATCACTAACCTAAATAAAACTATTAGTAAATACCAGAAAGATCAGTAAAAGGAAGAGAACAGGGTGGTGGGAGATTGAATTAGAATGTTATACAGCATGCTTTTAAAAATGTCAGTGACGGGGCGGGAGCAGTGGCTTGGTGGTTATGGCGCTTGCCCCGCATGTGCAGGTACACAGGTTCAAACCCCAGCACCCTGTACACAGCTAAGTGTTGGAGCAACGAAAGCCATGTGAAAAACTCAAAAATTGATTCTTTCTGCTTCTCTCTCTCTCACTGTCCTTCTCTCTTTAAAAAAAAAAAAAAGTCAATGATGATCCTGTTAAGTACCTAAAAAGTACAGGGGGTGGGGAGGAAGGGAAAATACTGGTACACTCCAAGCCAGTACACTGTACACTGATTTATTTTATTGTCCCATTCTATTGTCGTGTTTAAAAAAAAAAAACATGGGATGGGTGAAAGGGAGGGGAAGGGGAAAAACTGGAGACTGAATTAGAACAAGTTAAACTCCATGCTCTTATAATTATGCCATCGTATACTCTTAAGCCCTGTATACCTAAAAAAATACTAATTAAAAAAAAGACAGTGGGAGTGTGGCAAGTACATGGGGCAGGGAAGAGGATGCTCCAAGAGACGTGGGAAGGAAGTTTGAGGAGGGACACTCTCCCTCCTCCTCTTTTCTAAAAGTCAGGGAGCAGAGTGCTTTATTTTTATGCCAAGTTATCCTCTACACACCTGGAATTCCGGGAGGAGGATCTCCTGTTTCTTTTGGAGACTGGCTGACTTCTAAGGTCCCTGAGGCACCTGAGCTCAGGGACTGCCAGTGAAGCTCATTCATTTGGTAATTGAGGTAAGGGAACGTGGGTAAAGGTACATTCTACAGCTGGTTTCTGGGAACCTCCTGTTGAGTGGCAATTGGCCCCCGCATTTCCAGAATCCCTAGTCACAGGGCAGATTGAGAAATGGGATTACCAGTGTGATCTCCAGCACTTGGGTACTTCAATGCATGCAAGGGGACAGACACCAAAGTAACCACGCTGGAGCAGGCCCCACACTCTGGTGTACACAGTCTTGTATGTTTTCTAAGGCATTCTTGATCCTAAACGGTGATGGTTCGGTTACACAGACGAGGGAAACTGAGGCTCAGGGAGTGCACGTGAGCTGGGCACGCTGAGACCACTGAAGCTCAACTCCAGGTTTTCTGACACCAAATCCGTGGATTTTTAGCAAAGGTAGGCAAACTCTTCAGAGGACAAGGAACAACCACTGTGTGTCCAGCCTGTTTATTTAATCCTTTTACGGTCCTGCCCAGCAAACGTGAACTTGTCCAGTTTGAAGAGGTCACAAGGTCAGCACTCAACCATCTGGCCAAGAAGGAAATGGTAGAAAGTTGGGGTTCAACCCAGTTCTGCCAGCCTCCAAGGCCAGCTTCTCCCTCCTCTCTGTGGATCTAATCCTTTTACACTACATAGAAGAAAACAGAAGGGTTAAGTGACTTTCAGGATCACACGGCCAGTGCCACACAGAGCTGAGCCTGGGATCTGACCGTGACAGCTAAGGATGTTGGTCTGGGTTAGGGTTTAATCGCTGCAGCCCTGAGATCAAACAAGACTGAACGAGGGACCTGGTTGGTGCTATGTAAGCAGCTGTAATGTTTAGCAGAACAAAGTATTGGAGGCCGCTTGACACCTCCAAAACCCAAACGAATGGTATCAAAGCCTGCGGCCGGGGTAGATCCTGGTCGATTCTATATATAGATGTAATATAGGACACCAGCTCCTCTAAGCAGCCCTGAAATCACCCCTCAAGCCTGCCGTCCCCGTGGGTGCCATGAACAGGGCTGAGGACATGGGCAGGCGCGGTCATTATGCTGCGGAGTGTCTCATTGTCCGCAGATAGCACAGCTGGGGCCGTTCAAACAAATCAAGGTGCAATGACCTAACAGCAGCCACCTGAATGGCGGGCATATGGCCCAAGTGGTAACCAGAGATGGCCTCTGTCACTGAGACACAAAGCCCACGAGCACTGCAGAGAATAATAGAGATGCAGGGGCTATTTCCAGATTCCCACTGGAAGGCGTTTTTAGCACAGATGGAGGAGAGAGTTGCGGCAGATGGTCCTCAAGCGGGGAGGAGCAGAAGAGAGACTGATGTCAAGAAGAAACAGGGGCTGTGACCCTAGTGATGACTCTATTTCCTGTTCCAGGCTAATTGGCAAGGATCCCTGTAGGAGGAACACTTATCCATTGTGGAAACTTCCTGGTCTCTTTGTAATTATATGAACAATTGAAGAAAATGGAGACTCTTACAACTAGAAGAGGGCTGGTTGGGCCTCAGTTGCTACTGTGCACGGAGTTGTGGAAGCATCTTATTGTTCTTACAAGTTTTTATCAAAGCTAATTAGTACCCTGGAGGAGGGGAACAAAAGTAGAGCTTTAAGCCTCTTGAGAGGAAAGAATTGAAAGGCAGTTCAGGACATATTGCAGTGAGGACAGCAGAATTTAAGAAAGGGTATAAGGAAAGCACTCAGGACCACTGTGGACAGTTGTGCAGGAAGTACACTGAACAACACTGGGGACACTTTTTAATTCTTAATCTCTTTTTAGGTTTGTGAAGTGGAAAGCATGCAAATTCTAGATGATTGCCCTGGGAGCCTAGACTGTTGAACTGGAAAGAAAGCTGTATGTAGTTCCAAGCATAAAGTTTAGAAAAGGGATTTGATTCTAGGGATAGCGTATGGGTAACAGTGGAATCCACTCTGACCCAGCCACCCTGCTTTCCCTGCTGCGGCTAGAGGAAGAAGGCTTAAGGTTTGTTTGAATTTACAGAATTGTAACACCAAGTGCTATCACAGTTTAGGACACAGGCAGTTTACGTATGGAACATATTTTTACTCTCTGTTCTCCAGAGCCAGGTGGATTAAGAAAGGTTTCCCTGGATACCACCAGAAGCAGATGGCTAACTACAGCCACCACCCTGCGGGACAGCAGGAGGTTGTCCATCAAGACACAGGACAGCTGAAGACATCACCGTGTGGTTCACAAATCCCTATGGTTAGGGGTGGCGGTGGCCACACCCCATGTCCATCATCCCCATCAGTGGCGAGGTAGGGCAGCACCAGATCCTGGCTCCACCAACAGGGTGCATAGATTAAGCCTGGAATGATGTGATATTTCCAGAACAGTCAGGCAGCCCACAGCTGGGGTTAGCCAAGGTAGAGGGGCCGACAGGGTTCAACTTGGCTTTCCATGAGTGAGTGTTGGAACTAGCTCAAGAATCCATGAAAGATGAATGGGTCCAAAAGCTGTGGTATATATAATGACATATACAATGGAGTTCTATGCAGCAATCAGAAGCATTGATACTGCAGCCTTTGAAGGTAGAGGGATGGCAATGGAAGAAATCGTGCTGAGCTAAGTTAGCCAAACCCAGAGAGTCAAGGGTAGAATGTTTTCTCTCATTTGTGGAGGCTGGAGCTAAACCCAGGCATGGGTAAAAGGTAGTCAAATTCATGTATTAGGCCCAGAAAAGGCTCAGCAACACATAGATATGTGGGAGAGGGGATAGGTGGGGGGGAAGTGGAGAGGGAGGGAGGACAGGGATCCAGGGACAGAATCAACAATATAGCATGCTCTTTACCTGCTGAGAATCCAAATGATACCTATGCAATAATTTAATTATGCAAAATTCACACTTTAAGCATATATAGTTTGTAGGGGTGAAATATAGAAGAAATCAAGAGACTGGGGTGTAGGCGATGTGGGGATAATTCTGGTTTAAGAACAAATGCATTATCATATTGTTACTTTATATGCATTTATGATTGTACAATAACTCAACTCCTTAATAAAAAATTAAAAAAAAATAGAACTCAGGGACCCTTACATGCATCTGGGGAGGAGAGAATCTAGGAAAGATGCGTGGGGGCTCTGCAGAGTTGAGTTGTAGGGATCCACACAATGAGCCCGAAGACTGCTGGAGCTTAGGGCAGCCTGGACACACAGATAGGGTCACCCACACAGAATCGGGGAGAGCATCCCAGAGTCCAAGGCCCACAGAGGAAAAGCCCTAGACCCGGACATACCGAGAACACAGCCCTGCGTGCCTCCTGGGCTCACAGTAACTTGGTGACGGTCCAATCCCACGGAGCCCGCAGGGGTGAAGCAACTTGGGTCAGGAGGGAGCAGGAGGCTGCTCCAGGTCTTCCCTGCTCTTCACATCATGACCCTCGGTTGGATTTGCTGCATTCTACAAAGAGGACTCAGGGTACTTGTGCTAGCCAGCCTTTCATCACTGAGACCAAATTACCCCCAAAAGAATAATTTAGAGGGAGGAAGATTGATGTTGGCTCCAGGTTTCAGAAGATTCTGTCTCCCCAACAGAGACATCATGAAGGAAGCTGCTTGGCTCCTGGCTCCTGGGGAGGAGAGAGAAGGAGGAAAAGGAGGAGGAGGGAAGGGAAGAAAAAGAAGGATCAGGAACAGAACCCACAAGGCCACAACCCTAGAGACCTATTTCCTCCAGCCACGCCCGCCTGCCTAGTTACCACCAAGTAATCCACTCAGATTCTTTTTTATTATTATTAAGGAATTGAGTTATTGTACAATCATAAATGCATACAAAGCAACATGTGCTAGCATATGATCTTAAACCAGAATTACCCCCATATCACCCACCCCCTAGTGTCTTGACTATTCTACATTTTGCCCTATATGCAATATTTTCTTTTAAAGAGAGAGAGACAGAGAGAATCAATTTTATTTAGTTTTTTTGTCTGTTTTGTTGTTGTTGCACTGAGACTCTGTTGTGTACAAGGTGCTGGGGTTTGAACCCATGTACTCGCATGTGTCAGGCAAGTGCTATAACCACTGAGCCACTGCTCCAGCCCTGCCACAAGCAATATTCTTTTTCTTTTCTTTCTTTCTTTTCTTTTTCTTTTTTTTTTTTTTTTGAGAGAGAGACAATCAATTCTCATTGAGTTTTTCACATGGCTTTTGTTGCGCTGACACTTAGTTGTGTACGTGGGTGTTGGGGTTTGAACCCGTGTTCTTGCACATGCTGGGAAAGCACCGTAACCACCGAGCCACGGCTCTAGCCCCACAAGCAATATTCTTAACCCATCAAGTCTTTTGATCCGCTGATGAGTTCACAGCCCTCATGATCCAGTCATTTCACTGCTTAACATGAGTTTTTTGGGGGGACATTCTTTATCCAAACCATAACAGTCCTGCAGGCTTTTCTGAAGCATCTTCAGTGTATGGCACAGGGACTGTGTTAGGACATGTCACACTCAGAAAGCCGGGCGTGGCTGCAGGGATGAGGAGGGCACTGAGGAACATTTTCCAGGGCTCTCCACAAGGTCCACGAGGAGGTGTCTAAACTCATCAAAGTGATGGACAGCCTCCTGTGGGAGGAGAGACGAGAGAAAGTCCTCTTCCGTCCAGAGTAATGCAGACTGAAAGGGGAAATCGTTCACTTTGTCAGATTCATTTGGAGGAAAAGAGCAAGGGACACATTTTAGTGAAGCAAGAAAAGACTGATAGCATTGTTAGGACCATGGTGTCCTGCAAGTTAGGGATTGCTGGAGTTCTGTCCCTAAGGACAGTTGCACGGTCTCAGGAAGCTCTGTGGGACCAGAGCTATCCACAAGGCATTGTCTGAATGGACTACTGAAAAGCGGTGTGCGTCACACCCTGCTATGGTTGGAGAAGGTTTATGATTAAGGTAGTTCTCCTGGAACCCTGAGTTCTTGTAAGAGGGTCATCACTGTGATGCCATCCTCCTGGAGGTCCTCACCAGAGATGATGCCAGCACCATGCCTTGGAACCTCCAGAACCATGAGTTCCATAAACCTCTTTTCTTTGTAAGTCACCCAGCCTCAGGCATTTCATTACAGTATGAGAAAAATGGACCAATAGATACCCACTCCAGTGCTTTGTTTTGTTTCAATGTGATTTAGAGAAAAATAAAAAATTCTGGAGACAAAATATGCTAGGATCTTTGCTGTAGGCTCCATGCTAAACAAACTCTGAAAATTATATGTGATATTGAAAAGAAAAATAGTAGTAGACAATACCCAGAAAGCACTGACCCTTTAAAGTCTGTGCTTTCCAGGAACCCCTGGGAGACCTCTGAACCAAAAAAGGAAAATAAAGAAGAGCGAACTATGGCTGGTCATGTTTACTGAGTCATTTATAATTACGGAAATGTTTTTAATATCTTTAATATAGTTTAAGACATGTTAAGCTACCAGTATTAACCACTTGTGACCTACAAAATTGACAGTTGGTCAGGCTTAGCTTTGTTATACCTTTTCTTTTATTGTCTCAAATAATTTGCTCCTATCCCATGAGACAAAAATCGTTTGCAGGGCTTCATATTCTATTGAACAGCAAACACCCCCCCCCCGTGGATTTAGTAGATTTTGCTCATATTAACAGGTGCTACTATTCTCCATTTTGGTATTAATAGGATTAATAAAGTACGAATCTTATAGAAAGCATGATTGAAAGTTATTACCCAATTTTCCCAAACAACAGCTGCTAAGGAAGTACAAACCCTATTAAGAGTTTATATATTTTGAACATATTTAAAAACAATATTGATTGTTACTTTTCTCAAATTGCAAAAATAGTGACTTCTTATCTGACATTTATTGAATTATATGTCCCGCAGTGTGTGAAGCCCTTCACATAAAGTATCTCATTTAATCTTTATGACCACCTTATAAGGCAGTTTAGAGTCAGCTTTTTCACTACTGTTTCTAAAACAAAAACTCTGACAAGAACAATCAGAGGAAAAGTTTATTTGGGGGCTCTCAGTTTCAAACATCTCGGTTCATAGATGGCGGACTCCATTCTTCAAGGCCCAAGATGAGGCAGAAAGAGTCTCACGGGGAAGGGTGTGGCAGAGGAAAGCAGCTGAGGACCGGCAACCAGGAAGCAGAGAGTGAGCTCCACTGGGCAGAGACGAAGGCAGCGCCAGGGACCCACCTCCTCCAGCCACCCCGCCTGCCTACCGCTGCCACCAGGGAATCCCAACCCAGGGACTGATACGCAGATTGGGTTAAGGCTCTCACCACCCACCTTTCACCTATAAACCTTCTTTTTTTTTTTTCTTAATTTTTCCAACGAAACAATATATTAATATTCTGGAAATTAGATTTATCCCCTAGAGCCCCCCCAATTACACACCCTTGTCCCCCCCTCTTCCCCCTTCCCAATACATCTCTTCGAATGCCCTAGGTTGTGCATCACTACACCTGCTCAGGGTTTAACACGTGATACTAGACCTCTTTTCTCAAAGGCCAGGGTCTAACTCCAGCTTCCACAGGCGAGTGGAGACAGTCGACCCTTGGTTCTCTGGGTTAAGCTGATTTTACTCAGCATAATTTCTTCCATAGCCATCCATTTACCTTCAAAGGCTGCAATATCATTGTTTATAATTGCTGTGTAAAATTCCATGGTATAAATGTACCACAGTTTATGGATGCATTCATCCAGTGAGGGACATCTGGGTTGTTTCCATAGCCTAGCAATAGTAAATTGAGCTGCTATGAACATAGATATTGCTGTGTCACTATAATGTGCTGATTCTAAATCCCCTGGAAAGATTCCCAGGAGTGGAATAGCAGGGTCGTACGGTGGGCTCATCCCTAGTTTTTTTAAGGATTCTCCACACTGCTTTCCAGAGGGGCTGTACCAGTCTGCAGCTCCACCAACAGTGTGTTAGTGTGCCTGTCTCCCCACAGCCCCTCCAGCATCTATCATTGTTTATTTTCTTTATTTTTGCCAATCTGACTGGCGTGAGGTGAAATCTTAATGAAGTTTTCATTTGCATTTCTCTGATTACCAGTGATTTAGAGCACTTTCTCATTATTCATTGGCTTGATAAATGTCCTCTGTTGAGAAGTTTCTGTTTAGTTCTTTGGCCCATTTGTTGACTGGGTTGTTTGTGTTTTTGAAGTTGAGATTTTTGAGTATTTTGTAGATTCTGGATATGAGGCCCCTGCCAGATGAATCACAGTCCATGATTCTCTCCAATTCTGTAGGAAACCTCCTGACTATACCCCTTCTTGCATTCCTTCACATGTAAGGTTTTATGGGGACACCTAAGATCAAAACCATACCAGGCATTTTTGTAACTCCATTTTTTAGGTAAAGAAATCAAGACTCGAAGAATTTCTACAACTTAACTGTGGGAACAGAAGGACAGAGAGAGAGAGAAAATCAATTTTTATTGAGTTTTTCACATGGCTTTCGTTGCTCTGACACTTAGCTGTGTTCGTGGGTGCTGGGGTTTGAACCCGTGTACTTGTGCATGCCGGGCAAGCACCGTAACTGCCCAACCACTGCTCCAGCCCCCAACCTGTGTTTTCATTATCACACTAAACTTCCTGATGTTCTCTATCAGAAAATGCAGAAAACTGGAAATCATCAAGTACCACATCTCCCATAACCCTTCCACCCAGTCACAGGAGGATAACATTTTAGATTTTGTCCTTTGGATTAGTTTTATACATTTTCTCTACTGACTTGGTTTTAAATAGCATGTTTTGTTTTTAATTTCATAAAATATGAACATATAAGAATTTTTTTCTCTGATATCATCTATTATCCACTGTATGATTAAACTATGTTTTATTTTACCCAAATTTGGGGACATTCGGTGGTTTCCAATGTTTCCTATCATAACTAACATCGTGTGGTAGATTGCAAAATCTGTCCACATGGTATTTTCCTTTCATCAAGTGGTGGAGTCTAAGCAATGTGCCTGCAGTGATCCCAGCTACACAGGAGGCAGAGACAGGAGGACTGCAAGTTCAAGGTCAGCCTGGGCACCTTATAGCAAGACCCTATTAAACGTTTAAAAATGGAGGTGGATTCCATGTCTCCATTTCTCAAATCTGCATCAACTATGTGTCTTGGTCCATTTTCTGTTGCTATAACAAAATATTTGAGATCAGGTTATTTATGAAGAGCGGAGGTTTCTTTTGGCTCAGATTCTGGAGGTTGGAAAGTCCAACATCAGGCGGCACCATTTGCTGAGGGACTTTTGCCACGTCAAGTCATGGCAGAAGTGGAAGGAAAAGCAGGCATAGTGTAGAAGAGAGAATTGGGGTCCTGAGTCGTTCTTGCAGGAAATGCATTAATCCATTCATGAGAACTCTGACCCTATGATTCAAACACCTCCCAGTACGTCCCCTCCGTACACTTGCATGATGAGGAATTAAGATTCCAACCCAGGAATTTTGGGGGACACACTTGACCATAGTACCATGTGATGTGCATTAGCCAATGGGATGCGAGTCACAGGAGCCCACCACTGTGTGAGGTCCAGACCAGCCAGCTGGAGGATGAGAGCTATGTGGCATGGTGGTCCCTGTCACCTCTGCTGACAGCTTGCCAATCACCAGACCAGCGAGGAGGCAGGTGGACCTGGATCACGAGCCGCCAGCTAGTTCCCTAGCCCCATCCCAGACACAAGAAAGAGCCCTCCAGGGATTGGCTAAGCTGGCCCGGGTCCAGTTCACAACGTGAACTACAGCAATGACCGCTGTAAGAGTTCTAGAATGTGCTACCTGCAGAGGCTGACGCACCGTAGTGAGTAATCAGGACAAGATTGAGAGTGCAAGGTACAATGCAGAGAAAGAGAGACAGGGAGGGGTTGGGAATGGGTTGGGAAGCAAGCAGGGTGTTCGAGCAGAAGGGGAAACCCAGGCAGGGGCTTTAGGCATCAAGGAGAGCTTCGGATTGAGACAGGAGGCTCTGCGATCAGAGGCAGGTGCATTTACTTGATAATTTTCAAAATCTGAACATTTACTAATTTGTGTATTAGGCTGCACCAAAATGCATTTGAGAGTGTGCATTTCCCCACATGCCTGCCAGCAACGCGTTTTATTCCTTTTACTCTTTGCCAATGTGACACGTGCCTGTGGCGTCCACAGGTCTCTGCTCTGTGATCACTAGTGGAGCTGTGATTACTGTTCTTTATTTTTTCTTCCCCATTCTTACTAATTTTTTTAAAGAGAGAAGGACAATGAGAGAGAGAGAGAGAGAATCAATTTTTATTGAGTTTTTCACATGGCTTTCATTGCTCTGACACTTAGTTGTGTACGTGGTGCTGGGGTTTGAACCCATGTACTTGCGCATGTCGGGTGAGCACTGTAACCGCCGAACCACTGCTCCAGCCCCTGTACTTGGCTTTTGTTGCTGCGTTAAATATTACTAAGTTAAGTAAGCCATGACTCACATTCATGTGTGCATTTATGATGAAATTCAGATTGGTTTGTTTTAGGAATTCCCTCTTACACACTTTTCAAAAATATCTTAAGTGGACTAAATCTATGTGGGTGATCCAGAGTCCTGAATTTCAACATTGACTGTATTCATTTGTTAGAAGATTCTACAGGCCTGAATCTGAAAGTGGCCTCCAAGAGCCAATTCCTTTCATTGATCTGGTAAGACAACTGAGACTCAGGAAAGGAAGATCAAGATTGCGTGGTTAGTGTACGCCGGAGCTGAAACTAGAGTCCACTTTTTACCTGTTCTTTCCCTAGTGATATTCCCATTGTCTGAGTCTATAAGGTTGCAAACTATATGCCTTGTCCTCAAGGTCCAGTTAATTTAAAGTTAAATTTTTTTTAAAGAGAGAGAGAGAGAGAATCAATTTTATTTAGCTTTTCATGTGGCTTTCACTGCTCTGAGACTGCTGTTTACGTGGTGCTGGGGTTTGAACCCGCATACTCACGCATGACAGGCAAGCACCGTAACCGCTGAGCCACCGCTCCATCCCATAAAGTTAATTCTTGAGAAGCATGCCTTCTAAAACTTCTGCCTTTGATTTCGGAGCAAGAATATCACGCTATCAAACAACTAACAGCAAGCGTCCTAAAACTCTATGGAAGATAAGTTTTGCATAAAGGGAGATCTGTGTCTGAAATGAGCAAGATCACTTTGAAACCCAAATGGCAGCCCAACAAAGCAATTGAGGATTATATAGAACAGGCATAAAAAGTCCCAAGAGGCAGAAAGAGGGAGAACGCAGCAGTCTCTGTCAAGGAGGAAGTGACTTTCAACAGACACGGTGATGTCCAAATCCATCAGGCTAATAAAGAGGGGGGCACTGGAGACATGGGCAGAGCTGAAGGAGAAAGATGGACAGGAACAGCTCCGCATTCCCTGCTTTTGCACAAGTGACGTCCGCAGCTGAGACGAGCTGAGTTAAACAGAGCACTGGAGGTCCCTAGATTATGCAGAAGACAGCTTTATGACCTAGAGAGTAAATAACCGAAGCTGAGAAGAAGCGTCCCCAACCAAAGGCAAAGCTGCCAGACCTCAGCGCATCCATCGTCCTCAGCCAGGGGAAGTGAGCCACCCGAGATGAATGGCAGGCAGGTGACCGTCACTCTTCCCGTGTTGTTCCTGAAAGGGAAGCACGTGTGTTCACTCTCGCTTTTACAAGAGTGAGGAACAAGACAAGTGCAAGAGAGAGGTGCATCCAGTCCAACAGGATAACCTCCAGGAAGCTCCATGAGCGGTTTCCTAACCCTTGCCTACTGGTCCAGGAAATGAGGCTTATCTTATCCAGCTTTATTTTTCTATAGCTCAGGCTTAAAAAAGTCTTTTTCTCCCAGGAATAAAACCATGAACAAACATGGAGACTATTACCTGCAAGCCCATCTTCTTGGAATGTCTAAATTATTTAGCTTGAAACATTATAAGAAATGGTCTTTGTAAAAGCAAAATGTATTTCAAGTAGATTTAGATTTATTTGTTTATTTTAAAGAGAGGACAGTGAAAGAGAGACAGAGAGAATCAATTTTCATTGAGTTTTTTCACATGGCTTTCGTTGCTCTGACACTTTGTTGTGTATGCGGTGCGGGGTTTGAACCTGTGTACTTGTGCATGCCAGGTAAGCGCCGTGACCACCAAGCCACCGCTCCAGCCCCTGGATTGTAGATTTAAATGTGATTGGTAAAATAACAAAGCTTCCAAAAAAAAATCACATAGGAAAATATCTTTCTGGCTCTTGGGGTAGACAAATATTTCTCAAACAGGACTCACAAAAAGCACTGACTACGATGTGAAGATATACTATGAATGCATTGAAATGAAGAATTTGCGACGGACAAAAGGCATCATTAGAAGAGAGATTAAAAAAGAAACTATCCAGGGAACTGGAAAAGATGTTTGTGATTCATTTGCTTCATACAAGACTTGTGTCCACAATATATAAAGAGCTCTGACAAATCAATAAGACATGGATGGTACTTCTTGTTGCAAAATTTAGTTCTTTAAGAAAACATCCCACACAGGGTATTGGAACATTAAAAGTTTTTATCATTTGATAATTCCTCTTTTTTTCAGTCTGGGGGTCAGGGCTCATGGGTTTGCAGTACATTTAATATCACTTTTGGTTCTGATTCATTTGCGTTCCGTGAGGTTGATCACTGCATTTTGCTTTTGCATTTATGTGTTTATTTTACTTGTGATATTCTTTAATTTTCATTTCTAATTAACAAAACATTTGCCTTTCATATAATTCCATACTTGTATACAAACACATTTCTAGCATATGTAATCGTAAACAATTTTGTAAGAATGAAATGAATTTATTGAAATTTGTTAAACTAGAGCATTCAGATATGAGTTCAGGGTTCTGATTATACAGCGTGTTCTTGTGTATGACTTGTAAGCAAGAAAATGCTGAAAAAAATTAAATTGCATTTAGTATTTTAAATTCTAACTAGCATTTATAATTTCATCTAAAAACCATTTGTGGCCAATTTTTTTTAAAGAGGTAAAAGATGAACAGATGTTTCATCCGAGAGCTACCCAAATTGCCGGAGACACATGAACGCAACTTGTTCATCTGGGGAATGCAAGTTAAAATTCCAGTGAGATTCTGCTACTCACCCATCAGAATGGCTAATCTGAACAGTCAACGGTACCAACTGCTAGTGAAGATGCGACATCATATAAATTGCTGGTGAGAGGATGAGACTTCCCTGCCAGGGTCTTAGCATGCTTGGGCTGCTGTAACAAATCAGCAGACTGATGAATAAACCCCAGAGATTTATTTCTCACAGTTCTGGAAGCTGGAAGTCCAAATCAGGGTGCCATTGGGGTTGGGTTCTAGTGATTGCTTGCTTCCTGAATCATGGATAGTCATCTTTTTGCTGTGTCTTTCATGGTGGAAGAGACAAGAGAGTCCTCTGGGGCCTCTTTTATTAGGGTACACATTCCATTCCATAGGGCTCTGCTTTCATGAGCTAACCACCTCCCAAAGGTCCCACCTCCTAACACCTCCTTTTAAGATGATAACAGACAAGTTTGGGACACAAATACTGAGTCACTAGCAGACTGGACCCATTAACCTTGAATGCCAATATATCCTATGACCCAGCAATTCTACCCTTGGGTATATGTGTGTGTGCGTGTGTGTGCGTGTGTGTGCGTGCGTGTGTGTGTACACATATATATTCCAGCTTCAAGAATGCTCTGGAAGATTTATTATGCTAATAATGAATATTATTCATTGTGGTCCCAAATGGAAAGCTAATCAAATATCCATCAATAGCAGCTTGAATAAATAAATCATGCTAGATTCATACAATGGATTACTATTCAGCAATGAAAAGGAACTCCTATTACTTCGACATTGAACAAAAGAAATAAGATTTTAAAGAGTAAATTTGTTTTAGGCAATTTTACATCACTGTGACCGAAAGACCTGACAAGAAGAGTGGAAAGAAGAGAAAGTTTATTTTGGCTCAGAGTTGCAGATGTTCAGTCCATGATTGTGACAACCCATAGCTCGAGGCCCAAGGTGAGGCAGAACATCATGGCACAAGGAAGCAACTCAGGACATGACAACCATGAAGCAGAGAGAGCTGTGCCCAGGAGGGACAAAACATAAACCCCACTGACACGCTTCCTCCAGCCTCATCTGCCTACAGTTACCACCCTGTTAATCCCTATCAGTTAATCCACCTACCAGGTTGAAGCTCTCATAATCTAATAATTTCGTCTCCGAACCTTCTTGCACCGTCTCACACAGGAGCTTTTGGGGGATGCCTTATATCTAAACCATAAAATTCCACCCCTGGCTCCCTAACTTGCATGTCTATCTCACAACGCAAAATGCCTTTAGACCATTTTCAAACGGTCCACAGCTTTAACCTTCCCAGCATTACCCAGAAGACCAAGTCCAAAATCTCTTCTCAGACACAAGGCAAACTCCTGGATGTTTCCTCCCGAAAAGATGGAAAGCAAGTTCTTTATATCCAATATTTAAAGGCACAAGGTCAATGTTTCCATTTCACAAGGAAGAAATAGGGCACAGGAAGAAGGGAGGGGATCGAGGCAAGACAGAAAGCCACTGCGCACACAAGTCCTGTAGCTGGCATCCAGCATCTGGGGCACAGGGCATCACGATTTTTTCTCCGGAGGGCTTGCGAGGCTCCACCCCATGGCCCTGCTGGTTGCAGCCCGCATGGCCTCTCTGCTGCCTCGCCTCGACTCCTATAGCTTTCCTGGGTAGCTGTTCCGCATTACTGGCATCTCTTAATCTCAGGGGTCTGCACTGCCGCTTTGGCTTCCTTCTCCTTTCTTCCTGCATTGCCCTCTCTGGGCTACCCGCAGGGACTCTGACCCAGCCACACTTCGCCTGGCCTCCCAGGCCTTACTTTGAAATCCCCACGGAAGCCTCCATGACTCCCTACTCCTGTATCTTGAAATCCCGCAGAACCAGCACCATGAGGTTGGTGCCAAGATCTGCCACCCTCTTGAGCAGCAGCCGAGCCTCCTGGGACTACGGCTGCAGCAACCTCTGGGTGCCTGCATGGATGAGAATGTTGAAACAATTTCCTAGGTCCCCCTGTGCAAGCAGGGTTCCCCAAAGGTCCTTTCTCAAAGGAATTTTTACTCTTACGCCCATGAGGCTGAGATGGGTGTGGTCTTGTCAATTCCTGGGATGCCCTTAAGCCATCTTTCCTCTTCTTCTTGGGTAAAATACTTGGTACCTCTTTAGTGGCTGTAGTCTCTTTAACAACCACAACTTCCTTAGCCCATTTTACTCACACTTTTCTGGCCAAACTGCAAATTTTTCAAATATTTCTTCTTTGCTTTCTGCTCCTGATTATCCCATGCCACCACCTGAATGCTGTGCAGACTTGGAATTTACTCTTCATGTTAATTATTATATCATCTTTAAATTCAGCCTCGCAAAGAAGTCTCAGGACAAGGGCAAAAAAAGGTAGACGACTTTTTTTTTTTTTCAGGAGATAACATGAAAGGCTTCTGGTCCAATTTCTAATAAAGTCCTCCTCCTCTGAAACCACATGAGCCCAGAATTTTAAGCTCTACTTACAACACTTTAAAGCTTTTCCAGCTTACATCTCCAAACTTTTAAAAATTCCACCACCTGCAAACCAACTCCAAAGGCTTCTGAACCACACGGCCAGGTTAGTCCCACCAGCAACCCCACCATTCAATACTAATTTCTGTTCCAGTCAGCTTTTCATTGTTCTGACCAAAAGACCTGACAAGAAGGACAGAGAGGGGGACAAGTTTATTTTGGCTTCCGGTTTCAGATGTTCAGTCCATGCTTGTCTGAATCCATAGCTCTGGGGCTGAGGTGAGAGAGAACATCATGGCAGAAGGTCACAGCACAAGAGAGAGCTCAGGACATGAGAACCAGGAAGCAGAGAGAGATCGAGTCCACACCCCGCGGTGGTCTATTTCCTCCAGCCATCCTTCCTGCCTTGAGTTAATCTGTCATTGTCTGGTCAATCTGCATCAATGGATGAATCCACCAATCAAAGCTCTCATAATCTCAACATGTCACCTCCAAACCTTCGTGCAATGTGTCACGTAGGAGCTTTTGGGGGACACCTCACATCCAAACCATACAAACCTCCTATATAATTTGATTTATATAAAATTCAAAAACAGGCAAGATTACCTCTACGGATCACGGTGACCTGTTGCTGTGGGTGAGTAGTGACTGGGAGGTCACTCACCCACTGTGGCTTCCCTCACCCTCTTGGTGCAGGTGAGGAGGTTCCTGGGGTACGGATGATATTCTATTTTCTGATCTGGATTGGATGACACAATAATACTTATGCTTTGTAAAAATTCATTGAGTTGTGTATTTGTGGTCTTTTCTGTAGTAGTTATACTTCCAAAAATATAATCTACTGTACGACCCAGCTACCCCACTTCTGAGTACATATCCAAAGGAAATGCTCATGTTTTAGAAAGGACAGTTGCCGGGATCTGGAATCCACCTTGGTGTCCATCAGTGGATGAGTGGATAAAGAAAACGTCATTATAGATTCAACAGATTCATAGTCAGCCTTGATGAAAACAAACTCACTGAACGTGCAGCATATGGATGGAACAGGCTGAAGTTATGTTAAGTGGAACAGGCTAGATGCAGAAGAGCAAATAACTCATGTTCGTCCTCAGATCCGGGAGCTAAAAATGTTGATTTAAAAAATTGAAAAGAGGGGCTGGAGCGGTGGCTCAGTGGTTACAGCGCTTGCCTGGCATGTGCGAGGACGCGGGTTTGAACCCCAGCACCGCGTAGACCACCAAGTGTCAGAGCAACGAAGGCCACATGAAACACTAAATAAAATTGATTCTCTCTCTTTCTCAATCTCACGGACCTCCCAAAAAATATGGAAAAGAAGAGAATCGTAACTACTAAGCTAGAAAGGGAAGGGGGAGCAGGGAGGGAAGGAGGGTGGGATGATGGGTACCAACACCCGGAGTGCTAGTGTTCTCCAACACAGTGGGGACTCTAGTTCACAACAGCTTCATACACATTTTGTGAATAACTAAAAGAGAGGCGCTTGGAGCCTCCAAACTTGAAAACACTGATCCGGAATGCTAATTACCCTGATTTGATCAGTACACATGTATACACGCATTGAAATACTACATCATACCCCATAAATACATGTAATTACTACATGTCAAGTACAAAGAAGAAATAGAACGACGCCACAGTATTCTCTATTTAGTCCCACTGAGTTCTCAAATCACTGGTTTCTAAACTCAAGGTGGTTTCTTATATTTTTAACATGTCACCCCCAAATATTTGCTAATCCAAATATTATCTAAATTTAAGCAAGGGAGTTTTGCTCCATGTTCTAACACGATGAGAAAAGAAATATGGCACTCCATCAGAGCTCATCCCACCCTGTAATTAGGTTGAGTCTTCCAGACAGTGAGATCAAGCGTGTAAACTCCCTTCACTGTGCCTACCGGGCCCTGCAGCAAATGCAGAGGCCAGACGAGGGGGCCGCTGTTGCCCACCATCGCTTCCTCGCCCTCCTGGTGCAGGGCTGAACTGCACCAGGGCTGTCCCCGTGGCCTGGCCCAGGGCTCCACAAGGGGTGGGAGCAGGTTGCATTCCACTAGGCCCCAGTCCCAGCTGCCCAGCAGGCCTTACCAGCCGCATTCTTCAGAACTCACACACGGTTTGCAAGAAGTCTAAAGGGAAATCTGAAACTGTGGCCAACAGCCCATCCGCTCCTCCATCGTGCACCCAACAAACACTGCTTAAGACCGCAGTGCGTGAGCAGTTCCCCTGGGTTCTAGCACAGGAAGAAGCTCTGGGCTCCACGGGGATCATCTTATATTTGTAGAGATGACAAAGTTTCCTTTGTAGGGACCACCTAGGATATGGTTGTCCCCTGGAAGGAATTAGTGGAACGTGGAGAAAAAGTAAACTCCCGTGCGCTTCCCTTGGACGTTCCAACTTAATCGCTGCGTCGGGTTGCTTCCAGAATACCCATTCGGGGTTGGGAGGCAGGTAAGAGGAGCAGGGAGCAGAGGAGGCTGAGTCTTATCCTTCACACAGGTCAGAGGCTGCAGTGAAACTGTTCCTTTTGCTTAAGATAACAGACACCCTGGATTACGGGGATGTAAGTCACCTCTCCAAACCAGCTTTCTAGTGGGAAAGAAGCTATGATTGATAGTGGTGGCTTGTCCAGGGTGAGCTTCTTCCACTCACTGCTCCCCCTGCAGAGGAGCTCGCTTTGGTTAAGGAGTCTGTCTTCCCCTTGCCTGCACCTCAGGGAAGACCCAGCTACCATGACGACCCCAGCTGTGGCTTTCCTGTCCCTCCTGTGGCTGGTTTGGGCAGGCGTGGGTCTATGGCGTGCAAACTCCCATCCGGCTTCTGAGAGCTGTGCGGCTGGGCACTGTTGTGGGGGTTCGCTCTCCTGGAGATTCCTCTGTGGTCTGTGATCGCTATGTTCTGCAGCTCATCCTGCTACCGCCTGGACATGGAACTGACATTGGGGGTGACTGATAGAAAGCATCTGGTCCATTCTGAAGTCAGAGAGCCACGGTTGAACTAACCAATTCTGGAGACCCTCTTCCAATGAGCAGCAGTCTCGTTCCTTATAATATAAGCCTATTTGACGCAGTTTCCACTAGCTACAGGACAAGGCATCCAGACTGGTACAGAAGTTTCATGAACAAGGTCAGAAACCTCCTTTGAATGATTTGTCAAAATGAGACCAGTGCAGAAGTAAGATTGAGGGTCCACAAAATCTGCCCTGGGCTCTTGTCCATTTGCATTTGGACATGCATGGGGCATCAGCAGGACAACGGCAGACACAGGAGAACAAAGCACATCTGCAATGGTTTGAACATGTGCCCCAAATTTCATGGGTTAGAAACTTAATCCTCAAATTCGCAAGTTAATGGTATTTGGAGATGGGACGTTTGAGAGGTGATTAGGTCATGGGGAAGAATTAACGTGGGTTAATCTCTTCATGGATTAATAAATTAGTGGGCTGTAGTGAGAGTGGTTGTTTTATAAAATTGAGCTCTCTCTGACACACTCGCTGTGTCTCACCACGTGATGCCCCCTCCACCAAGTTCAGATGCAGCAAGAAGGCCCTAGGCAGTCCTGGGATTTGGTTATAGCAACAATGTAACCTAAGATAGCAACTGTGTAAAGAGGGACCAGAGAACACATATATGGTCTGGAATAAAATTGCTCATTGTTTGAATTACTTCTAGTTCATGATTTTTTTTCCTCAAGAAATAAATTTCTCAGCTTGCTATCTCTCTATTAAATGCCTTTTGAAAGAAAATTAAAATGATCCTCAACAGGAGCCACAGATACCCCAGGAACCAGGAAGTCTACTTTCCAACTTGAACCACAAAAATATCTGCTAGGAAAATGAAAAATTCGAACAACAACAGATGCTGGAGTGGCTGTGGGAAAAGAGGAACACTGTCACGCTGTTGGTGGGTCTGCAAACTGGTTCAGCCACTCTGGAAAGCAGTGTGGAGAATCCTCAAAAAATTAGGGATGGAACCACCTTATGACCCAGCTATCCCACTACTGGGTATTTTCCCAAAAGAGTTAGAATCAGCATATTATAGTGATGTGGCTTCATCAATGTTTATAGTAGCTCAATTTACTGTAGCTAGACTATGGAACCAACCCAGATGCCCCTCATTCGACGAGTGGGTATAAAAACTTTGGTACATATGTACAACAGAATACTACTCGACCATTAGAGAAGACGATATTATGGCTTTTGATACCAAATGGATGGAGATGGAAAGAATTATGCTAAGTGAAATATCCCAATCTCAGAGACTCAAGGGCCGAATGGTTTCTCTCATCTGTGGAAGCTAGAATACATCAGGAAGCAGTATGTTAGATGGCTAAACTAATAATAACTTCAAATTGTATGATTCTCAATGCAACAGGGAGATGACTCCCTAGGATACTTGGAGGTGTAGAGAGGGGGACATGGGTGGGGAGGGTGTAGGAAGAACTCCTAGGAAACTGGAGAGTGGGAATATGGGGGAATCATCTCAGAAGGAGATCTCTGACCTCCACGAGATATCCATTTAACTCAGGGGTTCTTTTAGGGGAAACAGCAACATGGGCAACCCAAGCTGGGCATCCATGAAATGGCATTAGCCTTGGATAACTAAGTATATATACATTTGTTCTTGATTGTTTGACAATGTTTCCCCCTCAATTATAACTCCATATTCCTCTAATAAAAAAAAATGTCTGCTAGGCAAATTGTGGGGGAACAGGTAGTGGAGGGGAGAAGGAGGGGAAGGATCTAGGGGGTAATTCTGGTTTAAGAATATATGCCTATCATATTGTTACTTTATATGTATTTGTGATTGTACAATAACAACTTAATTTTTTCTTTTTAAAGAGGGACAGTGAGAGAGAGAGAAAGAAAGAGAGAAACAGTTTTTATTTAGTTTTTCAGGTGGCCTTTGTTGCTCAGAGACTTCACTGTGTACCTGGTGCTGGGGTTTGAACTCGTGTACTTGTGCATGCCAGGCATGTGCCATAACCACTGAGCCACCACACCAGCCCCTCAATTTCTTAATTAAAAAAAAATGTCTGCAAGGGCTCCTCCTCAGCCCTTGAATGCAGACATTCTTCTGACCTCCTCACTCAGCAAGACTGGGAGAGAGACATGAGCAAATCCCCCAGGGGTGATACTGATGGAGGGTGATCCAGGGAGCTTCATTTGGACAACATTCACCCAGAACTGACACTGGCTATTTCTCCAGCCTGAAGCAAAGGACAGACGGATGTCAAAATCATGGCTTTTCTGATCATTAGCTGCTGGACCTTGCTTCCTTGAATCTCAGTTTCCTTCATGTGTAAAGTGGAATTAACAACTCGGCTCCCCCAACTCTTGCGAGGATAAAATCCTGAATATAAACTCAGCCTCTTTGGTTTATTTACTTATTAATACTTTGATCCTACAGGCTCTTCAGGATGAGAGCCCAGCTTCTTCTCCTTCAGCCGATGCCAGGTCTTCTTTAGTATATCTATCCAGCTAAGCTGTCACCCGCCTGCAGAAGTTCCCTCCTGTCCTCCTTCCATTTGGAGCACACCTGCCAGTCTTCCAGGGTCAGCCTCTTGCTAAAGCTGCTCTAGATTTCTGAGCAATGCTCCCCAGAAGCCAGAGGTTCCCAATAATTAAAGTGAGGAAAGAGTGTACTCCCAGTTAGGGACTGTCACACTGGCCTTCTTTTTAGGAAAGAAGGAGAAGGAAATTGGCCAAAAATCATCCTCCAGCTGACTCCCAGGCAATCCATTCACCCAATCCACATTGATTGAACACTTGCTGCACACCAAAACCAGGAAAATGACTCGGAGTTTGTCTTTGGCCCCTGTCAATCTCTTTCCTCTCTCATAAAAAATCACATTGAGATCCTGAGTCTGGCGGAGGATGATGTGACAGTTGGAGGCTTTCTTTGTCCTGAGTTTCCCCTTCTTTCTTCCATTTCTACCATCCTTTCTTCTCCAGCTGCCAGAGAACAGGCTGGTGCCTTTGTGAATCTCTGGTTGTGCAAAGGCCCAATCGAGGCCTTGTTCTGCCCTGCTGGGCCTCTTAGGGTTAATGAAATCAACTGACATTTCCCAGTCATAAACACTGCTTTGCAATCCAAGATGGGATGCCTCTAAGGGATGTGCTGCTAAAACTCATTTGAAACTTGCAAAGACTTTAAAGTACACATTAGAGTCAACTCAAGATCGTCCCTGCCAATCATGCATGCACCATACCGGTCTCACGAATGGACCTGGCAACAGCGCTGCAGGTTTGCACAACGCGCCTTCTACTCCTCTCCTCTGTCTCAGTGCTCAGGGCAGACAGGGCAAGGAAGGACCACTGTGTCCATTTCTAATACATGTTGCTTGGTCTGTATTTTTCTCTGGTCTTCAAGAGAGGGAGGAAAATCCTTTTCATCCTTGTGAAAATTCTCCATTCACAAGGAATCCTGCAGTTTCTCTCTGCCTCCTCCCTGGGCCACCTACGTTCTTAGACTTTCAGGGCAGGGTGAGCCCATGTTCCTTTGATCTCTTTTGTGCCCTTCTCATCCCTCTTTGATATCTTCACACTCTTGTCATGTTCAAAAACGGGATGCTATGCATTAATGAGGGTCTAGTGCCCAAAGGTCCAGGATTACTTCCCTGCCATGGCTTGGCATGGTATTCTTCCTTTAATATTTCCTAGGGTGCAGCTGGTCTGTGGACACAGAGCCCAATTAAAACCTCTGGTAACTAAAGCAAACACACCAGGAAAAGGGCTACTCTCACGTCCTGGAGCTCTGAGGATCTCTCCTAGATAATGAGCTCTGGGGAGGGCCAGAAAACCACTAAGGCCCAAGCCACTAAGGCTGCTCCTGAGAAAGCCCTGAAGGCTGAAGTTGTGCCCAGGAAGATGACACTGGGATCATCCAAGGCTCCCCTCTCCCCGGTGGCCTCCTCAGTGCCACATCTGGTGGTGGGACGGGGGTCCTCATCCTCAGAGCAGGCTGCGTATCCCCTGCGCTGTCCCACTAGCCTAGGATTCCACCTCCTCTACCTTCAATGATCAGATCCCTCTCTTTCTTGGAGGCAATGTTCAAACTCCCTTTTCCTGAAGCCCCGTGTTACCTCTTCTTGCATATATGAGGCTGAACCAATCCCCATCCCAGTTGGTGATTGGGGAGTGGTTGCCACAGCTCCCTTTCCTACTGAAATACTTTGCCACTGTCCAGGAGTGGAGGGAAGGAAAGGGGACTTCTATTTATGGGTCACCTGCCATAGGCCAGGCCACGTGCCAGTTGCTTTACAGAAGAATTTCATCCACCCTTCCCTGTCCACTTCAACAGGCACAGCCTGACAAACCCATTTTACAGATGAAATCACCAGGTAAAGGTGGAGGGCCAGAAATAGGATTTAAAACCAAATCCAAGTGCAAAACCCACACTGTTGCCATGAGCATGCTATGAATTTTCCAGTCACCTCTGTTAGACCTGATTGTCCCCACCAGTGCCTTGTTGATTCCTAATAAATATTAGCTGAGCAGGAGGTGTGACCTCAGAGTAGAGAGGGAAAGCCACCTGGGCATCCTAAGAGATGTTGGCCCAGCTTTCTGAGGAGAGGAGTTTACACTCTAAAAGGGGAGGAGTAAAAGGAAGAATAGAGTCTCTGATTGGTAAAAGGCAGAGTGGTTTTCTGGTCCCTCTCAGCCCTCTTTCCCTGACACCTTTCATCAATAGCTGGTCAGCACAGGATGGCGGGAACACTCCTGTCTGCTGCAGGCAGGAGCCAGGCCTCTGACTTACCTGTACATGAGCCTCGGGTGGGGCCACCTCTGACCTCTTGCATCTTCAGTGTTCTCAGCTGAGCATGTTCCAGGTTGCCTCTGCCCCTGATGGAGACACGCGTCTGTCCCTCCCTTTGTGATCTGGAGGAAGACTGTGTTCCTTCTGTCCTGGCTGCAGTGCCCACCAGGCCAGCAGCCTCTTCCTGGAGGGAGTCCGCTTCCGTGGGAGCGGGATGGTTACAGAAGGTCACCACCACCTATCTTTAGCTGCTCCAGCTTCAGCAAGGGCCACCTGCCAAGTGCTCTTGCCGCCCTCCTGCCTGATTCTATACGTCATCAGATGGCTGGAAGCCAAGGGCCCTCTCCAAGTCGGAGGCTCTGCCCAGCTGCCTGGGGTGCCATGTGGAGGCTGTAAAAGCCACAGCCAGGGTTTTTCCAGCTCGTCCACCTGGGCATCCTCCAGCTCACCCATCATTGCTCGGGGCTCGCCCTGGATCAGCTTCTTCAGAGCTGCTCCGATCCTTCATTCATTCACTTACTCAGTTTCAGTGTTTATTCATTCACTGCCAATTCCATAATCTCCATTCTGTTCTCCTCCGAAAGCATTTGGTTCCAGTTCTTTGTTCTAGAATTTCTGCTGAGTCACAGCTGTGAGCTGGCAGCAGGCTGGCCTTCCAGCTTTCCAGATTTAGTTCCCCATGGGTGGATTCCTGAATTGGCCATTTGACCTTGACCTGACTGACTTCAGAGGAGCCACGTGGACTCAGGCAGAGGAGGAGATCGGGCAGAGGAAGAGCAGAGGCTGCTGAGGGCTCCGGTTGGTGTCTCTGTTCTGTCTTGGCCCTGCCAGAGGCAGGTGCAGAATTGGTGCCTGGTCCTGTGGCCACACAAATGCCAGCAGCGTGACTGCTTACAGTGACTTTCGGCTGGAAGTAGGAGTCACTGGATTGTGCTGCCCAGGCTTGACTCCCATTCCTGCCACTCACTGTTTGGGAATTGTCTAGAGTGTGGAGATCTGTGACCAAAATGAGGAAACACATCATTCTGTTCTTCCTCTCAGTATAGTCTCCACTGACTGGGGTTCTTTAGGGAACAAAACAAAATTAAAAAGAAAGAGGGCCAGGCACAGTGGCCCGGTGTGCACACCTATATTCCCAGCAACTCATGAGGCTGAGGCAGAAGGATCCCAAGTTCAAAGCCAGCCTCAGCAACTTAGGGAGGCCCTCAGCAACTCAGTGAGACCCTGTCTCCAAACAAAAATATAAGAAGGGGTGGGGATGTGGATCAATGGTTAAGCCCTGGGTTCAATCCCCAGTACCCCCCAAAAAAAGAAAAGAAAAATCAAAGCATCAAAAGCAGCAACACCCACAGCTAATGTACAGAAATACACATTTAGAAATACATGCTGCCATTTCTGTGGTGGCTGTGTGACATTGGGGCAGTTATTCAACTTCTCTGGGCCTTACGTTGTTCACAAGACTCAATAGTGCTCTTGTAAGGAATAACTCTATGTGTGTGTACCCTTGTTTGTCTATATTTCTGTATTTGCTTATACTGACAACATAAAGAGCTCTAACTGTGTTAAAAAAATATCGTGGCACCAATGCGACAGATGGTATTGTGGCCTTGCGTTTAAGGAGTCAAGGTTGGTATTATATTCTGTTTTTCCAGAAAGTTAACAGAAGACAAAGAGTTTGCTTGCTAGGCAAATGGTCTCCATTCCCAGCAGGGCAAATTCTCTAGGCACACACCCACCCCTACCCGAATGGTGTCATCACCCTCTGCCCCAGCTTTGCTTATGGAGAGACTGACACCTTCTGGAAAAGCTCCCGGAGCTGTTTTTCTCTCTCTGTGCCACCACACAAGGGGACAAGAAGTGACTGGGCTTTGTTATTCAGCCAAATGACTGCACTTTCCAAGGGGAAGCGTTTTTGGAGATCACTAACATTCCATTTGCCACTTGACTACCTATTTCTCCTCTCGAGTCTCATGCCAGAAATATGAAAACTTCAAGGCTGGCAAGTAGGATGAAAAGGACAAACGGAGGAAGCTGGAAGGTTAGAATGTACAGATCGTATGTCCCATGCCAAGTGAAGTTCATTCCTGAAACGCCAACAGGCAGGACAATGACGTCCACTTGCCAAGAACCACGGTGCGTCCTACAGATACTCCTTCATTCTTTGCAGATTAACAGTTTCTCATCTCGGTGGGGAGGAGGGCAGCAGGTGACAGTCCCCAGGAAGTTTTTCCAGCTCACATACACCCTTGCTCTTCTCCCCACACTGAAATCCTAGAGCTATCAATGTGACCTACTATTTGAGAAGCGTGCTTTTTAGGGACAGTCTCAAAAGATGACCCATAGAGCTTTCACATGATTAAGGTACCAGAGCCTAGAGAAACGAAATTCTGCTACTTCCTGCCAATTAAATTCTTCCCAGGCCAAAACCCCAGCCCACTTGATGGAACCTTAGTACCAATTCTCAAACTCTCCAGTCTTTATGAATTTGATCATTTTCATTTAGTTCAAAGAAATTGCTAAAGTTTCTAGGCAATGTTAGTACACTGGTCACAGACAATTGATACCCACTAATCATCCCCACATCTCTTTTGGATTGGTCATTGCAACTCGTCCTCCAAAATGATTCTCCTAGAGCTGCTAAAAATGCAACTGCCCTGACTGATTTGTGCCCTGCCTCTCATCCTTGCCTGAATCCATCTTCCAGTAGCAATGTCAGTAAGAAGAAGCCCATAGGCAGCCAGCCACCAAGGAAGGAGCTGCACCATCTCACAGCAGAGAATCACCACGCTACGTGTGTGTGCCCACTGCAAGGGCAGAGAACACCAAGCAATCCAAATCTTAAAACCTGTGAACTGAGTGTGTTAAGTTCTATCGACTTATGTGCTTTACAAACAAATTTTTATTTCATATATAGATTCACTCTGAGATTCTTTAGGCCAGTGGTTATTAATTTCTATGAGTTCTTAAACTCCTCAGACAAATTAAAGCAAGCTATGGACCTTTTCCCAGAAAATTGCATTCATACATAAATACATACAATTTTGTTTATAATTGCAAGAGTTTCACAAGTTTGCAAATGGCTTGTAGATACAATGCAATATATTTAGACTAACACAAACAATAAACAGATGCGCCTCCTTTTTCTATTAGCTTGACACCATGCAAGACTGGTTACATTAAAGGTTATAATGAAAGGCACACAGAGAACCAATAAAATATATACATAATTTAATTATGTATTTTATCAGGTTGAACATTATCCAAAGCTGTCTGATTACTTTAAAAGACTATACTCTTAATCCTTACAAAACACTATTCTACAGTATATCCATGTACCATTACTACCTAAAGTCTACTCGAACCTCTGCCTCACTACCTATGCAGGGGTCAGAGTAAGGATCAGTTATTTCGGACGAGAATGAGATTGTCAGAAATCACATCACAAAGAAGGTGACATTTCAGTGGAGCTTGGAGTGCTATTTGAAAAAGAATTTGAACAGGTGGACAGACATAACGTTCCTGTGTTGAGAGTCACAACCAATGGAAGGGGAAGGAGTAATAAACACTATAACCTCTTGAAATCAAGAGTCTGGCATTTATAAAAAGTTAGTAGTACATCAAATTAGAAGTCAATGGGCTTTTTAAAAGCCATTTTCTCCTGAATTTCCTCATAACATTATTGTTTTATCCAAAGAAATGCATTCCCTCCACCTGAAATGTGGGTGCTTCAGGTGCTGGGCACTGGCGCCTCTCCCAGCAGAGGAGGTTCAAGTGAGGTGCCAGGGAGATTCAGATACCCGATGCAAACTGCCCAGCCCTGACCCAGCAACGTGTGGAGAAGTCCCCACTTCGCCAGGAGCCACTGCAATTTAGGCGGAGATGCGTCCCAGGTCAGGGGAACCAAAAACAGGGGTCATCATTGCAAAAGCTGACACTGGACAAATTTATCCTCTAAGTGCACTGCACAAAGTAGCAAAGCTTGTTTCTTTAATAAATGAAAATTAGATTTTCAGAATTTCAACTCCTTGGCCCTCAACAATTAGAAGAATTACTTACTTGGTTTTTATGTCTCTTTTTTATTGAGATTTATTATGAGTATTTAGGCCAGGTGTTCTTTAACAATTAGATCACCTTTAAAGCTTTTTTTCCAAATAAAATCTTCTTCTTCTTCTTCTTCTTTTTTTTTCCCCTTTTTTGGCAGTGCTGGGGATTGAACCCATGGCCTTGCGTGTGCTGGGCAAGTGCTTGTTCACTGAGCTACATCCCCAAGCCATCAAAATCATATGTAAGACTCCTACAAAAAGGAGTAGCTGCCCTGGTTAAAGTACAGTAGCAGAACTAAGTGGGGAGGGGATCAGGGCCCACCATTCAGCCCTCCTCCTACATCCAGCTGTCTTAAAATTCTTGCCACTCAAAGTTCAGTCACCAGTCCAGCAGCATCAGCATCGCCTAGGAGCAAAAGAGAAAGGCAGCATCTCAGGCCTTTCTCCAGAAAGATCCGGTCAGAATCTGCAGTTTGAGAAGAACCCAGATGATCCAAATGAAAAGTTTGAAATGCTTTGCTCTCAGAAATTTCAGCCTTGGTAAATAGGTAATACTTATAAATGGAGACGATGGATTAGAGGCTGGAGTTATTTTTTTCATGTGAAGGTAGAAATAATTAGTGGATTATAGGTGATATTATTTTCTCAGGAAGCTTAT